>JAJJMA010219452.1:0-36457 GCA_023529015.1 Papaver nudicaule | reverse complement strand
AAATACTACCAACTTTTCGTTTGGGCTCGTGAGACTTATGATCAGATATGGACGATCTCAAAAATCAATATCCAAATCTGAAAACCGGAGTCAGATCACAAGTGATCGGTCCAATGCAATACAAGTCTTGGCAAATCCCCTGGATGGATTATGGACCAACTCGACGGTTATGAATAACGTACTTCTTGTTTATGCATTAATTATATAATCAGAGAATATAATGCGGAAAGCAAAGCACACAAGACACCAGAGATATTTTTAACGAGGAAACTACAACCTGTAAAAAACCTTGGGACCTCGTCCATATTGAACACCGCACAATACAAACTGTCTACAAACACTATCTCACTATAAGACTTCGGTTTGGGATGTAGCAGAGACCAATTCAAGCCCTCCAAGCGAACTGGCTAATGTCGCACTCCTTACGTCTCTAGATCCCCCACAGATCGTCACGCACTTGATTCCCCTATATGACGTCCTTTACAGGCCTAGAAGTTGCTTTAACCGTTGTTAAAGGCCTGTGTCAATAATTCCGGCTTTGCAACCTCAATTATCAACTGTATGTTTGAACTGTCCTCTATCAGTTTGACATACACAAAGTGACTTCCTTCAGATTGCTCCAGGTCATACGGAAATCTACTTACAAGGGGGAGCTGATAAATAAACCGAGTAAACTATGCTTAACTTGTCTCTACCTAAGTTGTAAAAAGAATCACTTAAGAAACTTATACAACTGGAGCTAACTAGATCTTACAACACCGAGTGCAGCCGTGCGTTTCTTCCTTTCAACCCTGTGTGTAACGTATCAGTTCTTGAATGGCCTTATTGCAGAAGAGAAGGACCGTAGAATAGACAAGAACGTGATCAGGTTACCAAGGTTACAGGTTAATCCGATTTCAACCACTAAGGTCTCAATCTCCTACATGTGCTTCCCAACTCTCAAGAGAAGTCTTTATAGTCATTAGGTAATTCCCACAGAGGAACTGCTACCTAATAGAGGATGACTATACCTAAACAAGCATTCACTTAAGTGAAAAGAGTTTATGATCAATTCCACTGAGAAACTTCGCGTGTGCTTGATGCTTGTGGTTTTTCGTCCTGAAACCCTCTATTTATAGCACTCAATAAGATAGGTTGCTTAGGAATAAAGCAACTAGTTACTTGTACCACAAGTTTGGTAAACCCTAACTTGCAAACCAAGTAAACACAGATTTATCTCACTTGGAATTCATTAAACATTTATCTGCCAAGTGGTTTATTAGCTCTTAACCACTTCAAGATAGAAATCCAACAGACCAGAGATAATCGTTATCTTATTGACACATTGAGAATCGTTAGATGGACCACAAAAGATATATTCGTGATAACCAAGTCCAACTAAGAGATAAAGGAGTCAAAGTTTAACCCGTGTGAAATTCCAGAGAATATTCACCTTGGATGGTTCGGGTACTGCCCTTCTGAATTACGACCCAATACATCAAATCTGTGGTTCACGTACGTGTACAAATTGATATTTTGGAACTCAAGAGTGAAATCCGGAGTCACTGTTCACGAACTGGTTCGGGAACCGTCGTTACTCAGAATTAGGGTTTAACTGGATCCGCTGGAAGTTCTGGGCTGGGCCAGTAGTTAGACGTGTTATACGCCCTCAGTTATAATCCACTGGACTCTTGCTCAAGAGTACTCCTTTAGATTCACGCATATCCTACAAGTGATTTGCAAGCAAACCATTGCTATGGAAAGATGGTATCGAATCTATTTCAAGCATTCTTGTAACCTTAGTATTCGTGGGAACAAATACCAACATAACACATGGTTATGTAGACAAGAACACGATCTCAATCGCTATTAGTATCTCTACTAAAGTAGCCGACTATTTTGAAAGATAAAATAAGTAGAATAAAAGAATTTCCATAAAAGTCATAACTCCTACTAACCTTTTGTCGATGAAGAATAATTGATGTCTTCTTTTTCTTCACAGTCTTCGTCTTCAAGGTCTCTACTACTTTTTCTATATCCCAATTCCGAAATCTAAACTCTAGTAGGCTAAATCAAGATTGTGTTTTGACACCTAAAACTGACAACCAGCTTTACATACCAACGCTAGTGGGTTTGACCGGACAATGCCCTAACAGCAATGGCTAAACAAGTTTAGACATGCTAAGGAGTCCATAAGTATACGAACTCAAAGAAAATTGTGGACATGAGTTCCATGGGCCAAATTGTGAAAGCTTACAAGAGTCTGTTCACAATAGGCAAGAACGTCAACACATGCACGCGTACATGAACGCATATGCTGTTAGTATGTTCTTTCCATGGTTTATATGTACGCATACTAGTTCGCATACATAGAACAAATTGTTGGGTTCAGGTATCTCCTGAGTTCTCATATACGCGTACATATTCACGTATATACAAAATGCTCAAGTTCAATTAGAAAAGCTGAACGCGTACATGAACGCGTGTGCTGTTCAGACAGTCTAAGAACTAGCTCAATATTCCACATTCTACTTGAGCATTGGTCATATAATGACTTGAATGCTTAAGAGAACTAATGTTTATATCCTTCGGATCACATAAACAACAACCTAGACTATTTTCATGATAGAATGATAAATACGAAACTTGAAAGGAAAACCTTTCTAACCTTTAGTGAGGACGATATGTTTTATGAAGTATGTAAGCTCTGGTCTTCATCTCGGATACCTAAATCTATCATAGTCCGAGTTGTAGAGTAGACTTATCAAGGATTGTGTTTTTGTCATCTAAACTTGACAACTGACTTGAGATAGCAACATCAGTGGGTTCAACCGAGCAATGCTCTAACATGTTGAAACACTTTTATACGCTGGTGGAATTCTATAAATGTTAATCTATAAATGGTTTAAAACAAAAGTTTTCATTTATTGATAATGAAGAAAACAAGATCGTAAAACTATATATAAAAAAAAACATCCACACAAAAAAAAAAAAAAAAAAAAAAAATCTTCAACCAATTATTTCTCAGACATAGTGTTCTAATAATGAAAATTGATAACCATAAGAACTCCACCATCAATTGCATAAGAAAGGGAGGAAATATTATGGTAATGAGAATTAAAACATTCAAATAGAAAATAGGACTACAAATCCCAAAGAAAGTAGTTACTATGGGATTACTTACAAAATCAGAGAATTGAATGTTGCTGAATTTGAATGTTCATCTACAACAGGTTGATAAGACAATGCCCCAAAGAATTGTGTTTTGACATCTAAAACTGATAACTAGCTTGACATACCAATGCTAGTGGGTTTGACTAGACAATGCCCTAACAATCTCCCCCTTTGTCAATTTTAGTGACAAAACCAATTTACATATGGATTCAAAATATAATACAATAAAGATCTAACCCGGATGTATCTTGATATCTTGAATTCTTCAACTTCTTATTTGTGTCTTGATTTGCTCGTTTAACTCTTGTTGAAAAATTCGTAGACAACTCCACAACATATCCAACTCAAATAACCACAAAGGTACGCCTTAGCTTACATGGGTTAATATGCTAATCCCACATGTTGTTTGTGCAAAGAGTATGAATCAGAGCAACTTTAAAGTTCGTGTACCAAAACTTTTAAAGTGATTCTGCTCATTCTCGATACAAAACTCCCTCTTAATCTTTATACCTCTTTTTGCCAGATTGGTATGAAGCCCAATACACTCCTCCTTTCTTGATACTTTGAAAAAGTACATAAGTAAGCAATACGGTGTTCTCCCCCTATGGTTGTGAACCACAAGAACAAGAAGGATGGTACCCGACAAATGACCAATACTGGACTTTGGTACCCAATACTTTAGATATTAAGAGATGATACCTGGACCGCTAGTTGACCGTCACAGTCTCAGTTTGACCAATAATAATTTGATTTTCTTTAGTTTTTATAAAAACATTATTCAAACTAACACTTTTATCCCTAAGGAGAAACCTTATCTTCTTCCCCGCAGCCGATCTTGATGATTGAATTGAAACGAAAATTAATAGTAATGGTCAAATTTTCATTCCAATTTCTTACCATCAATACAAAATGCAGTCTATATTAATAGTTACAATTATCATCAAGCAAAACATTAATTCGGGATTCTTTAATAAAATCATGTTCTTGCTCTACCAGAATCTGGTTTCTTGTCTGAACCATTCTTCCGACAAAAGATTCCTTAACTTTCAATTCTTGTTCTGTAACAAATGAATGAATTACTTCGAATTTCAGTTCTTCAGATTCAGAACCTCCGTCTTCATAGAAAATATTAGACACCCTAGTAATTGGGCCAAAAGATTTTACTGTACTACAACCCAATTTCACCCCAATTTCATTAGTGGTATAATAAATCTCGATAAGTCAATACACCTCATATTCAACAAAAACCAAAACTAATTCACCCACAAAATTTCTTCTGTCCAAGCAAATCAAAACCCGTCAAATATTTCAACGCAAGTATCATGCCTTTCTAAGATTCAAAACCAAGTGTATGATGCCTCTGTATAAAGAAGGGTAAAGATATACTAGGAAACTGAAACAAATTGTGAAAGTTAGTAAAGAGATTTCCCTTCGATGTGAAACATGAGTAATCCCCAAAATCAAACCTAAACCCACAATCAATAACATGAGTTGTATCTTTTTCATCACCCTTTTTTACCAATTAGCACCCATATTTCCTTTGTCTACATTCACAAATGTTGAACCTTGGTGTCCACAGTGGTAATGGTTGCGGTGGGAGTGTCAGTGTAGGAAGATGGTTAGTTAGTGGGCATAGGTGTGAACGAAATATAAGGGGAGGAAGATAATAGGTAGGGTTATATCTGTAAAATTAGAAATTTAAAATAAAAATTATAGAAAATAAAAAATAGTTGGGTCAAATGTTAACTTTAACAGTCAACATCAGGTTCAGGTGCCATTCGTTAATATTTGAAATACTGGGTACCAAAGCCTGCACTTGGTCATTTGTTGGGTACCATCGGTTAAATAGCCCGAACAAGAAACCATATGTATTCTCCCCCTATTTGTCACAAAAATATGACAAACCAGTTGAGACTCGAGTTTCAAGCCTATAGAGGTAGTCAAGTCAAGGATGTACTCGCATATCAAGTTTAAGATGACATAACTAGAAATCAGAACGAAGATCTCGAAGTTGATTCATCTTTGGAGAAATATAGATACACTTTTCTCCTAATATTCCACATCCACGCTCTACAAAAAGATTTGTTATTAAGCGCAAGCTCATTTAAGAACTCTCCCCCATGTGGTGTTATTCAGTAAAGAACAACAATATATGCCTCTACAATTAAAGACACGAACAAAGCATAACTAGACAAACAATTTAATGTATCAAGTTTCTTTGTTTAATATTCTCTTTTCCTTAGCTAATTTTTTGAAAAAAGTATATGATTTTTGAGCTTTTGGAAACTCTAAAAATCATATAATCAAAAGTTTCTTAATCGTGAGAGAAGCTTAACTTTTGTAAATTGACACAACTTTGAATCATTACAAAAGTAACGAATAAATTCATGTATGCAATACATAAGATTGAGGTAGACAAATCGAGTATTGCAAGCATCATTAATAACCAAATCTAAAAGAACTTTTTATTAATGAATAATAATAAAGTAGTACATGCTGAAAAACTCTAAAAAGCATAAAAAGGAAAACTAATTTTAGATATAATTTATATTCCTTACACAAAAGTAAGAACAAGTTCTCACAAGGAACCGACTATTCTATTTGAAAGATGTCATGAAGAAGTTATTGATCTCAGCAATATCTTGATCTTCATTCACATGCATTGGAATTTCTGAATCAAATCCCTTAGTCTCACTTACAGATGCCTTATGGACTTCTTTCATAATCTCTTCTTGTTGTTTCACAAGAGCTTGTTGAACATCCAGAGTTTTTAGAAACACTTCCCCAAGAGATCCCACTTATGTTTTTGTTTCTCTGCATCCTTTGAGGATAGATGCAATTCTTTGATTCTTCTAAGAAGGTTGTTCATCCTTGTCACATTTGGACTTCTTCTTCTTTTTCTTGAACCAGGGTTTCTTTCCTTTGTTGACGACTGTTTTCAAAGGATCATCTGGTTTCATGGTATCTTTGGCAGTTGACTTAGGATCCTTGCTTGGGAAGGTGATAACAAGGGGCTTTACCATGTTGAAGAGTTTAATAACAAATAAGAGAAGACTCCTAATTCTTTTATAAACAGTTCTTCTAAGAATTTTCCAAGAGATAAAGACTCTCATAACTACAGGATACGATTTGGATTTACCCTAATACCATACGGAGAAAGCGGGACGGTTCGCGAACCGATTCAGCATTGTAGACATTCATTAATACGTGTATTTCAACGTTATTTCATTGATGTGTCCCACTTTGAGAGTACACCCAACATCAATTTATACCTTTTGTGTAAACAATCTTTGACCATTAAAAGTGAGAAGGTCATAAGATCTATGGAGCTTGGCTCAACATGATACTTTTGTCCAGTGACATGTAAAAAGGTTTTAATCGAGGGTTATCAATTACTTTAAGCAAATACAAACGAAAAATAAAAAAGACTCTAAGAACCAGATCTTTGCCCAACCACACAATGACAACTCATTCTAATAAGGGGCAATGAATGAGATGTCAATCCTTCTAGCAACTAGTGCGAGAGGGAATGAGCATGTTTATGCTCATCGTGTGATGTTGAATCTTTTCTGAACTCGATTTGCCATTCTTAGTCCTGACTCTTTTGAATTTCTCGATTCCTTGTGTTGCCCTTAAGGAGTTTGAGTGTTTTCGGTCTTTACTAGATTCCTTGTCATTGGAATCTTTAAAGATTCGAATAACATTTATGAGTCTAATAGCTTTTCTCTATAGTTTGTCAGCATACTTAACCTTTCGTTTGTATACATGACACTGCTTATAACCATGTCCCTTTTTAGCACATAAGTTACATATAATAAGACGTTTTTTGTGCTTATTGGAATGATTTTCTCTTTGCCAGATGTGTCACTTGAAGTTTTGTCCATAGAATTGAACATGATTCCAGTTATGATTTGGAATCACCCGCATTATCAGAATTGAGACACTCTGCATGAATGCAATTTCACTCCCTTCATCATATGAGTAGTAAACATCATAGGAATCATCAAGTGTAGCAGCAAAGGCCTTACCCCCAGTATATTTCTTCAAATTGGGGCATTCCTCGGCCAAATGGCCAAATCCTTTGCACTTATAGCATTGCGGCATATCATCATCATCTCCCCTTTTATTCCCTTCTTTATGAGGGACTTTATCATGAGGCTTAGGAGCTAATGATGGGGATTTCTTAATGAATCGTTTATTTCTCTTCTTTAAAAGATTTCTAAACTGACGAGTAATTAAAGATAACTCTTCCTCAGATTCATCCCCACTATAAATGCCGGAGTTGGTGTTCGAAGCATACTCTTCGTTTACAAGTTTTCTTGTTTTTCCAGTAGCTCTAAAACCATTTTTTTAGTGTTACTTTGCTCATGATCGAAGATTTTAACTTAGTAACAAGGTCACTTCTTGTTATAGTTAAACCGTGTACCTCTTGGATGGCATGTTTCTTTGACTCGTATCTTGAGGGTAATGACCTCAGAGTTTTACACACAATGTCCCTTTCCGGAATAACTTTTCCTAAGGTGTGGCAGGCATTCACTATCTCAGATAATTTGTGATTAAATTCTTCAAAGATATCATCCTCAAGCATTTGAAGGTTTTCCCAGTCAGACATTAGGTTTTGAAGTCTATCTTCTTTTTCTGTTGAATTCCCTTCGAATACGGTCATTAATATAATCCAAGCCTCTTGCGAGGTTTCACATGTGGCCACGATGGAAAAGATCAGGTGTTACTGCATGAATGATAGCGTTAAGCCCATCATAGTTTTGTTTAATTAGCGGCAAGGGTTTCCACGTCATCATAAGCCGCCATGTCTTTGGGGACAGACTCACCCTCAACTTGGATAGTTGGTGGTGTGTATCCTTTTTTGACATAAACCCAAGTTTTGAAATCTCGGGCTTGCAGAAACGATCTCATTGTAGTTTTCCACCATAGGTAATTGGTGCCATCAAACTTTGGTGGTGCGTTACAAGCTCTTATGCTTTGTTCCATAACTCACAAGCCTCGATAAACACAGACAGTTACGCCTTTTAATGTGTTTATCGGCTCTGATACCAATTGAAAAAACGAGGGTACCGAAATACACCACAACTTTTCGTTTGGGCTCGTGAGTCTTATGGTAAGATATGGACGATCTCAAAAATCAATATCCAAATCTGATAACCGGAATTAAGATCACAAGCGATCAGTCCAACACAAGACAAGTCTTGGTAAATTCCCTGGATGGATTATGGACCAACTCGACGGTTATGAATAACGTACTTCTTGTGTTTGCTTTAATTATATAATCAGAGATACAATGCGGAAAGTAAAGCACACAAGACACCAAAGATTTTTTTAACGAGGAATCTACGTCATGTAGAAAAACCTCGGGACCTCATCCATATTGTACATCACACGGTACTAACTGTCTATAAACACTAACCTACTATAAGACTTCGGACTGGGATGTATCAGGGACCAACTCTAACCCTCAAAGTGAATTGGCTACTGTCGCACTCCTTACGTCTCTAGATCCCCCACAGATCGTCACGCATTTGATTCCCCTAGATGAGTCCTTTACAGGCCTAGGAGTTACTTTAACCGCTGTTAAAGGCTTATGTCAACAATTCCGTCTTTGCAACCTCAATTATCAACTGTATGTTTCGAACTGTCCTCTTCAGTTTAACATACGTAAGGTGACTTCCCTCGGATTACTACATGTCATACGGAAATCTACTTTACAAGCGGGGGCTGACAAGTAAACCGAGTAAACAATGCCCAACTTGTCTCTACCTCAGCTGTGAAAGAATCACTTCAGAAACTTACACAACTGGAGCTAACTAGGTCTTACAACGTGTGTATCCGTACGTTGCTTCCTTGAACCTTATAAGTAACGTATCAGTTCTTGAATGGCCTTATTGCAGAAGAGAAGGACCGTAAAATAGACAATAACGTAATCAGGTTAATCAAATAACAACCACAGAGGTACGTTATCGCCTACCTGTGCTTCCCAACTCTCAAGATAAGTATTTATAATCGTTAGGTAAATCCCACAAAGGAACCGCTACCTAATAGAGGATGACTACAACAACAAGCTTACACCAAAGTGCAAAGAGTTTACGATCAATTCCACAGAGAAACTTCATGTATGCTTGATACTTGTGGTTTTCGTTCTTTAATCCTCTATTTATAGCTCTCAATAAGATAGATTGATTTCATATAAAGCAATAGATTACTTGTGCTACAAGTTAGCAAGTGCCCGTGTAAACGTTCCCGTTACTTGACTTTCACACAAAGAAACCCTAGGTTAATGTCAATTGGAATTCTTTTAATTAACATCTATCTGCCAAGTGGTTTGTTAGCTCTTAACCACTTCAATATAGAAATCCAATGACCATGAGAACACCTTTATCTTGTTGACTCATTGAGATTCGTTAGATGGACCACAAAAGATATCCTGACACAAGTCCAACTAAGAAATAAGGAGTTATCTGTTAAAACCCGTGTGAAAATCCCGCAGAATATTCACCAGACGGTTCGTGAACCGTCTAGGTCTAAAATCAAGGCCAAATACATTGAAGCTATGGTTCACGTACATGTACGCGTACAGGTGACATTTAGGAACTCAGGAGGAAGTTCCAGAGTCACTGTTCACGAACCAGTCCCCGAACCACCGAGTTTCAGATTAGGGTTCCAACTGGATCCGCTGGAAGTTCTAGGTTGGGCCAGTACTGAGACGTGTGATACACCCTCAGCTATAATCCATGGACTCTACTCTAGAGTACTCCTTTAAATTCACCCAATTTCCTACATGTGATTTGCAAGCAAACCATTGCACTGGAAAGTGTATTGAATTTATCTCATGTATCTTGTAACTTAGTATGGTGGGAACACATACCAACACAACACATGGTTATGTATACCAGAGTACAATCTCAATCGCTTTTAGTATCCCTACTAAAGTAGCCGACTATTTCGAAAGATATAATAAGTAGAATAAAAAAAACTCCATATAATGTCACAACTCCTACTAACCTTTTGTCGATGAAGAATATTTGATGTCTTCTTTGTAATTGCAGTCTTCGTCTTCAAGGTCTCTACTACTTTGTTTATATCCCAATTTATAAATCTAAACTCTAGTAGGCTAAATCAAGAATTGTGTTTTGATACCTAAAACTGACAACTAGCTTGACATACCAACTATAGTGGGTTTGACAAGACAATGCCCTAACAATCTCCCCCTTTGTCAATTTTAGTGACAAAACTAATATTACATATGGATTCAAAAGATAATACAATAAAGATCTAACCCAGATGTATCTTGATTTCCTGAATTCTTCAACTTCTCCTTTGAGTCTTGATTTGTTCGTTTAACTCTTGTTGAAAAATTTATAGACAGCTCCACAACATATCCAACTCAAACAACCACAGAGGTACGCCTGAGCTTACATGGGTTAACCCAGTCTAGTTTTTAATTCGTTATAAAAAGATTAATTGATTATTACTTATTGGGGTTCAATACTTTTTCATTCTTGATACAAAGCTCCCTCTTAATCTTTATACCTCTTTTCGCCAGATTGGTATGAAGCCCAATATTTACTCCCCCTTACTTGATACTTTGAAAAAGTATATAAGTAAGCAATACAGTGTTCTTCCCCTATGGTTGTGAACCACAAGAACAAGAAACCATATGCAGGGCTGCACAAGAAAACCGAGTGAACCGAAAAACCCGGACCGAACCGGTGAAACCAAGCCGAACCTTGAACCTAACCGAAGGAATAGGTACCATTTCTAGAACCGGCTAAGAATCGGTTTGGGGTATAGGTTTACTGTGTCGGTTAACTGAAACCGACCTGTAAATAACCAATGAATACTGACCGTAGATCTAATATACTAAGATCATGTCATGATCGTCCATCTTAGGCTATATATTGAGATTTGAGACATAGAATGCCCTAAGTCTATCATTTCTCTCGAGTGAGACTCTCGACGGTCACAGAGAAAGAAAGATGGAAAGACTGAAGAGTGAACCTTCTTCAAAACCATCAAATCTCGTCAACTAGACCATTAAATCTCGTCTACTACACCATCTAATCTCTTCTAATCGCCTTCTTCAAATCCAAGTAATGGTTATTTAAAAACCCTTGTTGTTGTTGTTGTTTTTTTTTTTTTTTTTTGATTTGTTGATGGTATAGTGAATGATTGATTAAGAAATCAACTGATTTATGGAATCAAAACCCAGTCTAGTTTTTAATTCGTTATACAAAGATTAATTGATTATTACTTATTGGGTTTCAATACTGTTTTTGTTAATTAGGGTTTTAATTTAATTGTTTTTTGTTTGATATTTCTTCAGGTACAGTTGAATTTCTTGAAGATTTCACTTAAGGTAAAATGTTTTGTGTTGAATCCATGTAATTTGGCAGTGTATGCAGTATG
Organism: Papaver nudicaule; assembly: GCA_023529015.1. Taxonomy (NCBI): domain Eukaryota; kingdom Viridiplantae; phylum Streptophyta; class Magnoliopsida; order Ranunculales; family Papaveraceae; genus Papaver; species Papaver nudicaule. Next base: position 24,886 of record JAJJMA010219452.1, on the reverse strand, counting down.
TGGATAGCATAGGATTTTTGTTTGTTGAGTGATCATGTTTGTTTTTTTTTTTGTATACATGTAATTTTTAAAATATCTGGTTCATGCTTATTATGTGTTTGTTTAGAGAAAGCACTATGGTGTCAATTATTTGTGTTTTTTACCCAAAAATTAGGTCCAAAAAAAGGAGGAAAAAAATGCAACCACTATGCTTGGTTAAAAAAAACTTTTTTGGGGCTCGGCCATTGAATGATCGCCTATATCCGATATTTATTTGTTACAAAGTAAATCTCGAAATTTTAGGAAAAAACAATGTATTTGGTAAGAGAAAAACCAAAACCCTAGGTAATATTGGGCGGCCACTGAAAGGCCGCAGGGTGCTGACACTGAGTGTACGCCCCTTAAAAACGACTAAAACTTGTAGCACATGTGAGCCAACTTTATGTTGTCTCAGAGCTTTTACATACATTTTAGATCTTTTGACCAAAAAATGCACCATAGTGTTTGCTCTTATATTCTTCAAAAAAGTGATTATTTTAAAGTGATGTGCAATGTCATCTACTCAAAAACGCAAAATAGTTTTTGGGTAAGATGGTTGATTATAGTTGCTAGAATCCGTCTCTCTGTAATGCACGAGAGAAAAAAAATGGTAATGTCAATAACGTTTCTATTCAGGTGTGTTGTTAGGTGCTTAAAACACCTATTCAAGAGTATCCTATTCATCATACACTTTTGTCTAGCTAATGCCTCATACATTGATTATTTCACGTTGTTTTTTATTTTGCAGGCCGATTTTACCGATTTTAGTCGATTTTCAATCAAAACGAGTCGCCGATTTCCTAGGGACATTTTTGGTATTTTATCTAAGTAGCTTATAAAATTCGATTCACTAAAATTTTTAGGTTTTTTTCGTTTCTCCTTTCTTCTTGAGTTTGATTTGGAGTGATTACATGTTTTAGTTATGTTGTTTATTTTGTTTGAGCTTGGAACTTGTATTTTGAACTAATTTCTTTATGTTGAGTTGAACTTATTTAGTTTTAATTGTGTCTATGTTAAACTTGTTTGATTTTAATAGTATTGTTTTCTATTTTTAGTGTTATATGATCAAGTATAGGAGTTATAGGTTATATAAATTTAAAATTGCAATCCGATTTTTCAAACCAATTTTTTCCGATTTCCTCCCCCGAGGTTTTTGCGAATCGCTCCAAGGGGTTCGACCGAGTCACCGATTTTACCGATTTAAACTACTTTGGTTCTGAATGGAGTGGAATCAGTGTTCAAGTTTGTATGGGATTAGGCAAGATTTGGGAAGAGTTTCAAGGCGAGAAAACAGGCAAGCAATTGTGTTGCTGCCCTTGATTTGTTTGTTTGAAGGGAGGAGATTGAAGTCATGATCCGTCTGCAGGGTTTAGGAAATCAGGTTTCCGTGGGAATCAAGTTGCCGCAAGAGACAGAAAGCTATAAGAACAGAAAAAACCTACAGGAAAAGGGATCTCATCCATCTATCGACTGCACAACACCGACCTGCACCTCCATAGAGAGGAGCTCTGCTCCTCTCAAATCACCACCATTATCACCTGCATCCTCCGCCAGTTCACATCAGCACCACCGCATCCAACACTCCGCCGCAACAACAACAAACCGAGCTTCACCACCATCCTTCCATCAACATCAGCAGCACCACCACGTCGCCACCGTCTATTCACTCCATCCACCACCACCAGGAGCAAGAGGAGTTTGATGTCCATACACCAGTCACAATTTGGGCTTTGTTTTCTTCACTTTGAACTCCTTTTTGAATTTATTGTTGAAGAACATGATTTCTTTTTGTAGCTAAATACTTGTTTGGTTTAGGATGATTTTGAAACTATTTTGATTTGAGTCTATATGCAAGTAACTTTCTTTTAAATATTGTGTTATTGTTTATCTTCTACCAAGCTTATAACCATGATTTGTTTTCGAGTCGTTTAAGTGATCAATATACGACTTGTGTGCAATTCTATTGCTAGATTATTGAACCTCGATCCGTAATTGTTGAGATGATTTATCATAAGTAGCATAGCATTAACGTTGCGGAGGGATTCCGTGGACAATAGTGTGTAGATGATAACCCTAAATTCACATGTCGAGCTTATGAACATGTGGTTAGGATCAATCCAACTCATAGATTTCATCGGTTAGTTTTCGTTACACTTTGAGAGCTTATTCAAAGTGGCTTGATTGACTAGGATTTTGTGGAGAACTTATTCTACAAAGTTATTTTGGAGTCCATATAGACTTGTTGAGCTTATAACATGTCTAGGGTTGTTAGTAAACGTATTTTGAAGAAGATTGTGCTTGTGTGATTAATTTGATTCATGTTCATTAGTTGAAATTGATTCCTCAACCATCCTCATCTCATATTTTGCATAAACCTTGCATTACATTCATCGGGAAATTAGATTCACAACTTAGCTCTCTCCCTCAGGAACGAACCTGCTTATCCATACTATTATTTAGTTTAGAGAAGTAAAGAATATATTTTTGTGTGAGTTCGGCACTCATCATGTGTGAGTACATGTCCATTGTTTCTGCCATGGTATTATATTTGACAGTTAGCTCATGCAATTACTTTTTCTTGCTTAATTAATATACGTTGTTCAGCAACAAGCTATTGTTCTTCTTTGCTCGTCTGTTTATGTTCATTTGTTATATAAATTTTTCAGTGAAGTATGTTTATTCATTTAGAGTTTATATAATTCTGATAACCAACTTCTTATGTAACCATGGCTGTGTGTTTTGTGATGTTTTTATTGGCAGGTGTAAGTATGAATTTTGCTATAGTTGTGGAGTCAAATGGGGTCAGTCTCATGGTGGCTGTCAGTGAGTTTGAAATTGCAGTGTCAAACAATGAATACTTGGTTGGAAAAATGCCTTATTAGTATTGTTGCCTGTGATTGAGAATCCTACATTAACTTATGTTTCTTCTAAAGAATCTCTGCTATACAAAAGGAACTTTTTATGTTTTGGAAATTTTAATCTACAAGAGTGTTTGTATGGATTATGAAACTATGGATTGAATGTATGAATTTTTATTTGTTATCATGTTTGACTGGTAGGATATGGGGAAATTCCGTCAGTTTTTTCTGAAATTTAATTACGAAAATGCCATTTTTTGTTTTAAGGAATTACCATTGGTAGAAAACCGAACCGAACCTTGGACCGAGCCGAACCTAAACTATACTGAATCCGAACCGATTCAATAGGTTAAGGTATTGATTCTAGAAACCGAACCCCCTTCAGCTTAAGGTATAGGTTCAATAGAAAAACCGATCCGAACCGAACTTGTGCAGCCCTAACCATATGTGTTCTCCCCCTATTTGTCACAAAAAAGTGACAAACCAGTTGAGACTCGGGTTTCAATCCTATAGAGATAGTCAAGTCAAGGATGTACTCGCATATCAAGTTTAAGATGACATAACTAGGAAATCAGAACAAAGAGCTCATGTATCTTGAAACTTAGTATGGTGGGAACACATACCAACACTGTTGGTGGTGATTTTCCCATACCACACAAACATAAAAATTGAGAATACAGGGGTTTGATATAAGACTTATTAGGGATCCTCGTTCTTATTTGTTTTCTATGAATGGAACAACGAATCTAGGGAACTCATCAGAAATCCAAAACGGAGTAAAATGCAAAGTGCGATCTAAACAATATGGATCCACGTCAAAGCGCTTCATTTCCGCGAGCAACACATAAGATAGTACTGCTGAAATCCATTAATGACATATTAATAAAGCTTTTTCTGAGTATTACATAGTTCGATCCATTACAACATGGGGGTTGCGGTTATACAGAGCAATCTGATGTATTGGTTCAGAAAGACTCCCAGTATAGTATCCTCCCTTGTAATTTTTGTCGACCCTTCTTTCATAGTGGAGTGGAGTATTTATAATGGGTTTTGGAGATAACTCTTCTTTGCTACACTTGGTTTCTTCCGTTGTTTGATGGTCTTTGTCGACAACTGGTCTTTGTGCGCCGCCCTTATCATCCATTCTCATGCTGACACCTCCCATTTGGTGTATGTCTTCGCTATGCGGATCCTTTGATGCTCTTGATGTTTCAGTTCTTATCCTTTTGGCTACTTTATGCCGCTGTTTGCTCCATTTATGAGTTAACACGTGCCCCTATTCTTCTGTAACTCTATAAAGTATTTGATGTAACGGTTGCTACGCGTTTTAAGCAGGTCGTACTTCCTTTCATCTCTTACTTTCGGTATTCTTTACGCTCGGTAATCATCATGCTTCAGTGGTATTCCAATACTTCGTTTCTCCGTGGTTGGGGTGCCCCTGGCTTTGAAGCGGGGTTTGGTGACCATCGATAATTATGTATTAACAAACACAACACATGGTTATGTAGACAAGAGTACAATCTCAATCGCTATTAGTATCTCTACTAGTACCCGACTATTTCGAAAGATAAAATAAGTAGAATAAAAGAAATTCCATATAATATCACAACTCCTACTAACCTTTTGTCGGTGAAGAATATTTGATTTCTTCTTTGTAATTGCAGTCTTCGTCTTCAAGGTCTCTACTACTTTGTCTGTATCCCAATTCCGAAATCTAAGCTCTAGTAGGCTAAATCAAGAATTGTGTTTTGACACCTAAAACTGACAACTAGCTTGACATACCAACGCTAGTGGGTTTGACCAGACAATGACCTAACAATTACAATACTTGATCTTTATTGATTATCCTTGTGAATGTATTGCGAACCATGAATTTGCTTTTTATCCATCACACCCGTTCGGGTAAAGCTGTTCATGTACAATTATCAAAATCCATGCTTCTGATTCTTATGGCTAAGAGGAGATGATTTTGATAAGGTGGTTTCTCATAAGCTACAATTTTGGACTCTGCTGGATAAAACATTGTACTTTTCGTTCTTACGTCTGTGACTCGCTAAGAAGGGGAACCCTATGTTTTCTCTAAGGGCGATGGTGTTTCATAACTCTATGTCTGGATTGACTAAGAGAATATGGACGACAAAGCCTTGAATTTCTACGTTCGTAACTGGCTAGGAAAGAAAAACATAATACAATTGGTATAAATTTTATTAATCAGAGGAGAAAAATTACAAGAATTAGATGGGAGCCTGGAAACAAGCTGGGCCCCAATCCCTTTTTGAATAACAACCCCAATCCTATGGAAAAGAAAATCCCCCATGACATTCGCATCATGGCTAGCCATATAATTGCACAGTCTTTTCAGAAACTCTATAGTATCACTCCCAACTCTCCTAAAGTGGTAAAAGCAAGCACACCAAAACCGAAGCCCTGAGCTGTACATTTATCTAAATATTTGGTTATTTTTCGATAGACAACATTACCAATTGTCTGGCCAGGAACAAAAAACGCGTACCCCAACGCACGTGAAAGAAGAAACGCCTGTGATATCCATCCACACATCACGCCCATTGTCCCAGACTCCCTGTTGTATACCAAGATATCCACAGGTCTCAAAGCCAAGCCTGTGTCTGAGAGAAATCCCAAATCCACCTCCTTCCTGGCTGGGACACCCGCACGATAACAAATATCAGTAAGGTATCACGATTAGATCGTGCCTATACTTGATACCAACTCCATGCGAGCAAAGTAAGGCATGATCTCCAAAAACATCCATCTCCCTGCCACAACTAAATCAAGTGTCACCTTCTTTGAAAAGAGGGATTCCAAGCCTATAACGCAAGATAGCCCTAAAATGCCGAGACTCAAGTTTCTGATTAAGCCCATCAATCGGAATGGCCAACATACAATCTTGTGCATGCTTGATCCTGTTACTCTACCACAGGACTGAATCACGCTCCGTCATAACAAATTGATTAGGTAAATCTTTCTTCACTGCATCAAAGTATTTGATTGCCAAAGAACTCATAGAATGAAGGCAATATCATCAATACATAAAGAAGAAATCTCAATACCATACCTGTTTGAAAGGGTATGAGGGTACCGAGTACACCACCAAATCCTTTATCTCAACAACCCTATAGATATAGCTTTGTACAATCTTAGCGGAATTAAGATCGAATTACCAAAACCGCTTTTTGTACTGATTGATTCACACAAATGGGAATCAATACAAGTTACAAAAAGGGATTGTTAACATACAATGATTTACACAATATAAATGATAAACAAATATAGTGCAAAAATGTAAACCACACACAAGATTTTGTCAACGAGGAAACTGCAATCCAGCAAAACAAAACCGGGACCTCGTCCAGACCAAGATGAACACTCTTAAGAATTGATACACCATACACGCCTACTATTAGACTTCGGTCACGATGGCTAAAACACTTGATCAAATTAACGACAATCAAATGCTTCACCTTAGTATTCTTGCGTCTCCAATCACAAAAGTGATCCCGCACATGTAATCCCTTTAACCTCCAATTCAAGAGTTGTTTCACATTCCTTCGTGAAGACTATCGCCACCCGACCTCCAATCGGACGATTATGTTTCCTTCTGAGACAATAAATCAATACGGTAAGGAACAAAATCCGTAGATTCAATAATGGTATTCAACCCAATGTATCACAAATTAATTGTGTTGGTTCTATGATACCGAATCAAGCCTATCGTGTTTATATTAATAAACTGCTTGATTCTGAATAAGTTTCTTGTGTGTAATAAATACACTACTTGTTCTTGTCCCAGAGACTATCAAGTCCTTAGATGGATACAAAGGTGTTCTTGATGAAAATCAAGAAACTAGGCAAGATAAACAATACGAAAACAACGTTTCGCTTACAAACCCAAGGCGATAGAACGTCTAGCTCCAGAAAATCTACAACACACGTTGAGTGTCAATGATATCAGAAGAGCATTGACATAGAATAAACAAGGTGATATATGTAGATATGGAGATGATCGGATCTCTATCAATATGATAGGTCCTGGGCTCATTCGTCCAATTTGAAGTCAATCTCAACTTTGTTAATAACGAGATAAATCTCGAAGAACTTTAAATTGGTGTTCTAACAAAATGAAATGTTAGAAGGACAAAGATTGAAGGAGGAATGTACATCTCCTTTTATAGTGTTTCGACTAAGGCGCGTTTGGCAAAGGCAAAGTCTTAAACCTTAATGCATAATTAAATGCACATTCAATTCTGCATTAAAGGCATTTAATGCGGACTTAATTACCTTTGAATTAAAATGCTGAAAAACATAAATGAAAACAATGTTTCATTTATTGCAGCATTGAATTACTTGATACTCTAGTGAGAACCGTTCATAGAAACCGGTTCTACATGGCTCTCGGTTTCTGGGACAATACCAGAATTGTCGTAGTACCAAAGTACTTCTTCCAAAGTTAACATGCATGGTGACAATATAAGCTTTGAATGTTGTCGTTAACTTGTCTAGATTCCAATAGGAATGATCTAGATGGAAGAATTGGACCGCTTCGAATTAAAGTTAAGCAATAAAACATTGCCGCAAGTCGAAGGTTTGCCTTATTGTGTCATATAATGAACTTTTGCATAAATGCACAAGTTCATGACCATGTTGAACCAAATCATACTTTCAAGAGTAAAATCATTGAAGCACAAGTATGATTAATGAATAGTCTTTCACATTCTATTTGCAAGTGCAAGCAATGAAATGTGGTCAAGGAGATCGATTTCATTTAAAGTGATCGATTCCTTGTGTTAAGTATATTGAATCCAACTTAGGGAAATTGATACACTTCTTAAAGTGAATTGATTACACATTAGTGAAATTGATACACACTTGGGGTGGATTGATTACAAATTCATGCAATGCATTCCACATGTGTTGTAAATCGATTTCTGGTTTGGTGTTCGATCTACTACCATTAGGAGATCAAAATTCAAAAATCAGAAATCCATTCCTAACTTAAGGGAGATCGAATCCACCATATGGTAATCGATCCAGACCTAAGTAGATTGCTTACCAATTAAGGAAATCGAATCTAAACACTGGACATCTATTGCCATCGGTAATCGATCCAGTTGAAAGTAGATCGGTAACCAATTAAGGGAATCGAATCTAAACGCTGGAAATGGATACCTAGCAATGGTAATCAATTTCGTTGCATGGTGATTGATTTCCAGTCTATAGAAAACTAGAAACTGGCTTTGTAGCTAAGTATAAAATCACTAGCTCTCTGAATGCACAGTAGAGTCGAGCTAGAAAACTCTTATTAATATTGATGCAGGCATTCAGGTAATGAAGATAAACTTCGTAAAGCCATTCACCATGAATTACTATTCGTAATACAAAGCTCCTAAAAGCTTGTATTGAATAGGTTCGAGGAGAGCCATGATGGAGTATAAGAAGAAGACTCCATATAAAAATGCTCCCTGGTCACATAACTCAAGAAAAGAGAGTCCATATACACTGTCGAATACTAACAATCAAAAGCTTCGATTAGAATAATCATTCAGCTCGGAGCAGAGGACACTGGAATTATTGTGTTTAGAAGGACTAACCTTTTTGCTGAAGGAGGATATTGTCATTTGTTCTTCATTCGTCTTCAGTTCTTGATCATTATTCCAGATTTACCAGCCATCATCTACCTAAAGGTCCAACCTAGTGAAGTATGACTATTAGTAGACATGTTTTAGTGTACGAAATTTTATCATTAAATTATGACAACCAAGCTTGACATACCAACACCTGGTGGGTTTGACCGAGCATGCTCTAACACTGTTTGTATAGGGTAAGTGCATGCTCAAAACTGGGACTCAAACCAGACACTCCAGATTGTCTCAAAATATTCTCATGCTGAGCTTTTGTCTGGAAACAAGATGCCAAATAACAATATTGTATGGTATCCTCCATGGTATACACCCCTAATCCACCATACTTGATGGGAAGTGTAACAAGCCTTTGTTGCAGGAGACCAAAACCAGGCCCATCTCCGATAACAAGATGTCTAAGAAACTGCTTGAGATGATTATCAAAAACCACATGTGTCTCTTCCAAATATTCAGGCTTAGTAATACGCATAACAAAATATAACCTGGAGACACCAGAACAGTTCCTCAACAATAAAAGCTCACCCTGAGGATCTTTGAGCTTATGTATGGCAACAATCAAAGTCGTGGTCTTATCAACCCTGTTAACCACCGTATTATTACAAAACTGGGGGCTCAAGCTAACAGGCCCTCCCAACAACTTTACTCCCTCTGAAGGTATGTAAATGTTAGACGGGAAAATGCCCTTAACCAAACCTCTGCTATCTACTGTAGGCCAAAAGAGTTCAGTCAATATGTTGAGGTACAACCCCAAAGAAACACCTTCTTGCTGAATAATGTCCAAGGCCTTGGCCACCATTAAAGTGTCCAAGGTCCCATCATCTAAATACCATGCTTGCAGGTTCAATGAGCACGCATCTTCAATTTTATGTATCAAGGGTGTAGAGTTAAAGAAAATAACATGCGACCAAGAGGGTCACCCTGCTGTACTCCCTTAGCTGACGAAAGAGTCTTGTCCATATAATACAATTTAGCAAGAGTTCCATAACAGAACTCTACCCACTTAGAAATGGAAGGACAATGTTTCCTTACCTTTCTAATCATTGCAGACCTGCTTAAAAGATTGAAGGCATTAGAGAAATCAACCAGGAGCATTGATATAGATGTCGAGTCACTCTTCGCCTCAAGAAGTCTGTTAACCGCATGAAGAATGGACTCACCACCACAAGGTACCCCCACCCCAAACTGAAAGTCACTAAGGTAGCTCTTCAATTTTTTTAACTTGTAAAATTGTTCTAGAACCCAAGTTTCCATCCAAAAACCTTAATTGGGAAGGTCGTCGCGTTGTTCTTTAAGGAATGACATACAATGGGGGAGAGTTTTTAATGAACTTGTGCTTCATGGTAATATGTTTTTGGGGGTGTGAGGGTGTGGAACTTGCGAGAGAATTGCGCCTTTAATCTTTAGAATCAGGTATGTTTACCTTTGTCTACATTGATTTACGTTATTTTATGATGACACCTATTTTTCTTTGTCTTTTGTCTAATTTTATGACAAAAGGAGCAGAAATCTTCGTTTAACCACTACGACATATGTCATTACAAAAGAGAAATCTTTTCGGCATTGTCATGGGGGAGTAAAATTGATGTGCTTGTCATGTCTAAGTGAAAGTTAATGTATTGATTGGGGGGGGGGGGACATCATACTGTGTAGTATCTTTAAGCATCGGTGCAATAAGCTTACAAGTTTTGTATACTACTCAACTGCATAACAACTCTTGTTGGACTATGTACTTCTAGAGCCAATATGTTTGGTGTCTCTGAGTTTGTTATTTGTTATATAATCTTCAATTGCAGGAACACACAATCACATCTGAAGACGTTGAAGGTTACAAAAATCAAGAGTACTAATGGTTAGGGCTAAAAGATTTTACTTTTTGAATCCATATGTAAGATTGGTTTTGTCACTAAAATTGACAAAGGGGGAGATTGTTAGAGCATAACTCGGTTGAACCCACTAGTGTTGCTATCTCAAGTCAGTTGTTAAAACACAATCCTTGATTAAGTATGCAATATCATTTCGGACTAGGATAGTCTAGGTCTTCGAGACAAAGACCACTGAAGATGAAGACATGATCTTACACACCTGATGTTTATCGTCCTCATCGAAAGGTTAGAACATTTTTCCTTTTGGCTTCGTATTTACCAATTATATCAATTAAAATAGTCGATGATGTTGTTATAGTGATCTCGAAGGATCAAAGACTAGTTCTCTTGGCACTTAGGTTTTCCTTAGTGACTAATTCATAAGAACCATGTGAGAATAGAGTTAGTTCTTAAATTACACCTGGACAGCCAACACGTTCATATAGTTGAACAAGAAATTCCTAAACTCGGGTGGTTTCTTATGAACGCGTTCATATAAGTTCAGAAAAAATCATGAACTCTAAAATCACTCCATGAACGCGTTCATATAAGCCATGGATAAAAACTTTATCTTTGAAGTTTTTGCCTTATTAGAACGGATTCTCGAACTCGTTCTTATTAAAGCCCATGGAACTCTTGTCCACAATTTACGTTCACGTATTTTACGCGGACTCTATAGCATGGTTTACTTGCTAAGCCATTGTTATCCTTCCATTTGATCAGGGGAGTCTTCTCACAACCTTTAGGTTTTTAGCATCGGGTTAGAAGAATATTGAGTTGGACCTACAAGTAAGCCTATGGACTTTTCTAAGTTCAGAAACTTACTTGAGCCCTAATCAAGGTTGCTTAACTTTAAAGCAAAGCCTCCCTTGACAATCAATATAAATAGATGACCTCCCACAAGATACAAACCAATCCTCTACACATCTGTGTATCCTTGCATAAAGGTTGGTCGTCATCTCGAAGTCCTTTTTCTTGGACTACGACTATTTGAAAGACTTCACTTGAGGATCATGAAGCACATCTCGGAATTAATATTCTTGATCCTGTATCTTAGGTCGATTGTTTTGTGGTGGTCAATTCAATCAATAAAGACCAACGAATTGATAGAAGCTTCGTAAGGCTGCACTCGGTGTTCTAGTCCTAGAAGTTCCATTATGCAAGTTCATGAACTGGGTCTTGAATCGAGTTCGTTACGCGTTATGAGGTAAAGCTAGTTAGGCTAGATCAATATGCCCTAATTAGCATATCGATTTCCATTGACGTTGACTTTAAGTCTAAAGGAAATCACCTATCGTATTCTTTGTTTAAAGACAAATCGAGTATAACCAGGCGTCCTTTTCGAGGCAGGGTAGTGCTAGTCTTCACGAAGGGAAGTGGAGCAACTCCTAGGCCTGTAAAGGATGTCAGTTAGGGGATCAAGTGTGTAGGCTTCTGCGGGAGTCAAGAGAGGTAGGAGCACAACGGTAGCTAAGTTGCTTGGAGGGTTAATTAAGTCTCGATACATTCCAGTCCGAAGTATGAGAGTAGGCTGACGTCTATATTCACTTTCTTTATTCTCAGCAGTAACAACGCCCTTTCCTTTGTCAGTTTGATCGGCGTCTCGGTTTTGATCCTCATGGACGTCCTTGTCACCATCATCATTGGCGTCTTTGCCGTCATCTTGATTGAATTCCTCGCCGTCAGAATTGACCTCCTTATCATCTTCATCGGCATCATCGCCGTCATCTCCATCTTCACTACTTTCATTTTCTTCTTCAGACTCAGATCTGCTTTCCACATTTACAGTCTCATCGGCATCACCTTCATTCTCAACGGTAGGAAGAGTATCTACTGACATGCCAGGAGGAAGGCGGTCAGGGGCATACTCTGCCAGTGCCTTTATCTTATGCTTTGGGCAAAACTTGGCTAAGTACATTTGAACGGCGACAAAACCAGTCATGTTAACATTAGCAGTATACTGCTCTTCCTTCTCTTGTGCAGTTTTCCTAGCAAGGTTCAATTCAGACTGGAGATTATCACGCATTTTCTGAAATTTAGCAGCCTTGGAACTTTCAGCCTCAAATTTCTCCTTGAAGCCTTGGAAAATCTTGACTTCATTCTCCAGATTAGTGATCTTGCCAGTACATTGTAGATGTTCCGTCCTTAGTTCATGCATTTTATCCCTACATGATTGGTGTTCCTTGACCTGCTGTAACTGTGTAAAATCCCATGGGTTAGATCTTACACAGTACACCCAAATATGATACACCAACATACACACAATCATTCCCTAAAGCATATATCAACACAACAACCATAAGGAATATAAAGGAGATAAGAGTTAGAGATACTTGACAAGATGATTTACTTGGTTCGCCCTAGAGTAAGGACTACATCCAAGGATTCCACTAATATAAGTATGATTACAACATTCCATTACCTTGCTAATCTTTTATGTTTTGTTCCTCAAATAAGAACCCTAACTTTAGTCTTGGGCTGTAGAGAGCAAGTATGATCCTTTACCTCTCTCCAGACCAATCCCAAAATGTGTCCAACCCCTTTCTCAGTAGGTTAGTTCGCTATTTATAGACCTTTTACATGGTGGTATACAGCTAATACAAACAAAGTTGGACTGACACTATTTGTCATGACTCGCCGACACACCTACATCGGCGAGCTCTCTCCTTTCTTTACAAGCATAGACGAGAGAATCTTCTTTGGGATAAGGTTGATGACGCATCCTCCACTGAGTCAACCAGTCAACCTGACAATATATCCGTTCTGACTTCTCTTAAATGCTCACCTAAATATCACCTAACTATCACCTAACAATTGGCGACATGCCTCTACTCGTTGATCCCTTACTCGTCGTAACCATCCACTCGCCGAGCCATACTACTCCACCCAAAGCCGTATATCGCCCGTCTTGTTACTCGCTGATCCAGGACATCTCAGCTGTATTCTTTTTATAGAACTGCTCCTCTAGGATGCCTTTATATCGGATAGGTATTTTCTACCCTTACATTTTGCCTCTTTCATCTTCCAAGACTTCAGTCGCCGGAGATGAAACTACAGTACTCGCCGAAAATACCGCCCCACGTTCTCCACTAGCCTTTTTTCACGCCACACGTCCGCCATCATGCATCAGTTACTCCACGTGTCTTCCATGCATTGCTTCCGCTTTACGACTGGTAACCGTTTTACCCATTATCTCCATTACTCTTTTACAGCTCATAACCGTTATCGCCGGTTAATCTTCCCTTTACCCTTATAAATACTTGGCTCTGCACCTGCTGCTTTCTCTTCGAGTTCTCTTTTCCTAAACCCTAACCTTCTGCTGCTGCTTTACTCATCTGAGCTCTCCATCTTCTTCCTTCCTTCACATAGACTGAAGATTTCCCTCCTTCCTTAAGTAACTGTTGCTTCCTCCTCTTTTATCTCTTATCGATTTCTTCACTGATTTTGCTACAGATCTCTTTTTTCTGCCATTTCCGTCACCAATAACCACCATTCTTCATCTTCTCCGGTTTACTTTCTACCGGAAACCACCCATCTTCATCTTTTACGGCAATACTCAAGCTGCTCTAATGGCTTCCACTGTTAAATCTTCTAAATCTAAAAGCACGGCTAGCAAAACCAAGTCTACTGACCCAAAGGTGCCAAATTGGAAGACCGATTGGCCTGGCTACTGTGCTCATTTCAAGGTAGAATACCTTAATCCCAAAATCCATTCTCTTCCTGAGACAAAGAAGGCATCTGATCTACTATCCGTCGACGATCTTCTTCGATCAGAGACAAGTAATACCTGGGCCGTCGTTGCCTTTGGTCAGCTGAAATCTGGTTTGACATTTCCTCTTTATAATCCAAACAATACCTTCATCGTCGACCTTCTCGTGGCGATAAATAGAAGTCCCTTTCAGTTAACAGGGAATGCTATCTGAGTAATGAATGAGTGGAGCAAGCGCCGAGATGGGCAGACTAACTATCCTCTACTCGCCAAGATGGATGCTCACAAGCCTGAGGAATTTACTGTGAAGAAATTCCTTGAGCAATATTCTGTGGCTTCTTGTATGAGAAAGACTGATCCCTGGGCTGTTCGATTTACGCCAAAAGGGAATTATCCTGCTGCTGATCTGCTACTCGCCGATGTCGAGTTTACAAGTACAAAAGATAAACCGACTGTTCGTCACAGCTCTGAGGGCGATTTTTCCAATCTCCCCTGTCTCATCGACGGGCCCTGGTTACTAGGCTGGGAAGATGATGACAAGACCAAAATCCGAGAAGCTTTTTTGCCTGAGCATGCCCATCTCGCCAAGCATACTTTTTGGAATGTAGTTTGGCCTGACGCTGACAAGTATCAGAAGGATGAGAATGGAAAGTTTCTTAGAGTGAAGGATAGGGACTATGTCAAGCTCCCAGCTGATGCTATTGCTGGAACAAAAAGAGGGCGAGAGGATACCGCCGACCCTTCTCAGGTAAATATATATCTATTCTTGGCAGAACTATCAAAGACCTAACTGAAGATCTAGAAACAAGCATTTTTACTTAACTTATTTTAAAAATATATACAAATATATTTTTAAAATATATATCTATATTTGCCTCTGCTTGTTTCGAGAGCTGATAGATGAGTCTTTGGTGATATTCATTTTTGCAGCGTCCAAAGAAACCCAGGCCATCTCCCGCCGAGATAGCTGAAGAGCTTCGCCGACTTGCCTCGGAGAATCTTCCTCCTCCACCAGTTTCTTCTCAAGATAAGGAGACCGCTTCTGGCAAAGGAATTCGTGATATAGTCGCCGAGAATTCCCTCAAGGATAGTTCTACCATACTCGGCGATCAATCTGTTAAGGATGGTTCTACCCATCTTCCCCTTACTGAAAATACTGAAGATATGGATGAGGACCCTGAGATACGTCCCATAGGAGATGAACATCTTGGGGTGGATTTGGATATGCTTAACATATCCGATAATCAAGACACTTCCAAACCATCTTCTTCTTCAAAGAATCCCAAAATACCATCTACTCAACATGTTCCTGTTGTCTCGGCGCTTGAGTCACATCTCGCCGGCTTGGTCGTTCTCGACAGGTTGCCTCGGCATCCCCTTACTCCTCAAACCCTTAGCGGTCCTGGAAGCTTGCAAGTGACTGCCCCTAACATGCTCGCCGAAGCTTTTGACAAGCTCAGTGTGGCGGATGACTGCACAGACCATGAGTACTTTGAAACATTGGCTCAGTACAGTCGTCCTGGGTTTGTTCATCACCCAAATTTCCACACTGCTGCAGCTGTCCTCCCTTACCAAGAACACTTCAACCTTTTCAACATGGTGAGTATCTTTTCTAATTGCTCTATCTTTTCTGGCTCTATCGCCGTAGGATACTTATGCTTAACATTGTGATTTCAGCATTTTCATCACTGCTTGAGTGTTGCCTCGGCCATCGAGGGTCTTGACCGTGAGAACATTAACCTCAAGAATCAAATCAGTCAACTGACACATGAGGCATTGGTGCGAGGCCAAGAGATTGAGAGGTTAAAGAATGATGCCAGAGGGCGAAGCTTGACAGTCACCACTCAGCAGAGTAAGTTTTCTTCACATCTCTTTTTTGTTTAGTTATTCTGCTTTCCGTCTTGATCTTGTCGCCGACCCATTAGATTTCCTGCCTTCCAAGGTTGCCATTCCTCCGATGACGATAGGCTTAGGCGAGCTGAATCCGAAATCGAGAGACTTAGTAATAGCAACTTTAAGCAGTGTAGTCAGTTATTCGTTTTCCACAAGGACCTTAAGTGGTGTCGCCGAGAGTTGGATCAGGACGTTGATATTATAAGAAACCTTTGTGACACTTATCAAGCTGCTCGAACAGAATTAGGCCAAATGATTAACCAACGGGATGATGCGCTTCGCCGAGAGGAACTTGCCCTTGCTGCCAAGACAGAGGCCGAGACTGGACACAAGCGAGCTTCCTTTCTTTGGAAAGAGGAGAAGTCCAGAGCTGATAAATTGGCTTCTCAAGTTATTAGCTTAAGCACTGAAAAAGAGACCGCCGAGTTTCAAATTCAACGCTGGAAAGATATGGCGGAGAGGCGCGAAGCTTTGACAATTGATTTGTACAAGCAGTGTTCTACCCAACAACGCCAAATAGAACGAATGCTAGGTCCGTGTGCTAATGAAAACTTTGAGTTTCATATGACTCAGTTTAGGGAAGCACAAGAGGGTATGCGTGGACATGTCCACAACCTGGAAGGTAGCTTTCATAGGGTTTACCCATGACTTATCATACTTGTGTTTGTTTTCACTTGCTTAACCATGCTTTCTTTTTCTTTGCCTCAGCTACCATTCAGAAGCTAAGGAATGAGTTGGATCACCAAAAGGAGATCGCCAGTGGTTGTTATGAGCTTGAGGTGAAGGTCCAGGAGCTTTCTGATGAGCTCAAGGAGCACAAGTCTTGCCCTGACAAGATAAAAGAGCCATCTGAGAAACTTAAAGAACATGACTCTTGTGCTGGTCAGATTGCAGATCTGAACAAGCAGCTTCTTGACCATGCCTCTTGCGCTGGCAAGATTCAAGAACTAGAGATTTCCCGAGATGGCCTTCAGATTGAGGTCGCCGAGGCTAAGGATGATGTTCAGTACTGGGAGAAACGTCACAAGGATGATGTTGTGAGTGCTGCCTTTATCGGCGCTCAAGATTTTGCTTACAAGTTCTTGCCTCTAGCGGAAATCCCTTTAGCTTATCAACGACCTTCTCCTGAGCAACTCGCCATGCAATTGAAAGAGAAAGCAAGCACCAAAGGAAAGGAAGTGCTATGGGCAGAAGAAGATGAAGAAGAACAAGAAGAAGAAAATCCCCTAGAAGAAGAATCCGAGGAAGAAGATTCAGAGGAAGAAGTTGAGGATGAAATTCTTAAGGTGCAAGATCAGTCTCTAAACATTGGTATAGGAGATGTAGAAGGTGGAGAACTCGGCGAGTATAACTTAGGAACGGGCGCCAATGCCAGCCAGTTAGTCGGCGAACAAACTACAGAGGTAGTTATTGAAGTCGACGAGCAGAACACGAGAAGTCTCGGCGAGCCAAATGCTGTTGGGACTGTTAGAAATGATTGCCATCCTGAAGATAGCGGGACAGGCGACATAAGCGCGGATCTTCTTGGCGACCTTAATCAGGACAAGCCTCCTACTCCCAAGAGTCCTTTTCCGGATCCTAGGTGTTAAGGTAGCTTTTCTTCTGCTTTTTGGATGTTGTAGTAGATAGATTGTTGCTTCCTTAGTTTTTGTATTTTTCTCGCTATCTTTGATTTTCCTGTAATGAACCATTTCCCTTTGAATATTATTTTGGTGAATGTTGTTTTTATGTCTGATGACATCTGTTTCCCATATGCAATTTTCCATTGGTATATTTGCTCATTTTTATCGTATAACCATTGGAAGTATCTTGAAAGAGTTAACTTTCCAAGGAGTGAAGCCCTGGCCCTCGTTACCGCCAACAATATCTTATAAATTGAACTAACAATTTCCCAGAGCAACAGGGTAGAACCCAGCCGTAACCATTACTTGTGCCCATCGGCGATCTAATATAAGTAGAATGGGTTGCCCTCATAGACTTCAATACACTCCGCCAGGAGTGATGCTATGGCGTAGACGGATTAGCACACCAGCGGAACCGCCGATGTGATGCTACAGCAAAAGGGGACCTTATTTCCTTACAAACACTTACAGATCAACAAGTAACACGACTGGTCTTACAACTAGCCTGGGTTGGACTAACTATTACGATAAGGGCATTCACTCGACGGAAGTAAGTCTTCTACATAAGAGATCTTGGCTCTTAGTTGATTTCTTGATTTGGGCGTTTTGCCTTTTAAGATGGCACTTGGCCTTAGTACCTGATCAGGGTTTTGTATGGCATTTGTTGCCTTGGGCATTTGTGCCTCTGCATTTGGCTTTTATAGCCGGCTACTGAGTATTTTGCCTCAGCTGTAGTTAGACTACTTAGTGAATGAAAAATACAAATGACTCAGTGATTTGTTAACGGGGTTCGGCGCATGATTGCAAACCTACGTCCCCGGATCTTATTCGCTGTTGTTTTACATGAGCTAATAAGACTTCTTGGGTATTATGCCCGCCCAAGACTTCGGATTTTACATTGTATCCCTCAAGGATAGTACTTCTTCAGGAACCTGGCGTTCCAAGGATGTTCAAGTTGCACGCCATGCTCATCAATCAATATATATGCTCCTGGTCCAGCCACTCTTTTGATGACGTAAGGGCCATCCCATACAGGTTCCAGCTTCCTGCACCCTTCTCGTTGAGATGGAGGAACTTCTCGCAGCACCAACTCGCCGGGTGAATACTCTCTTGGAATCACTCGCTTGTTATATTCTCTTGCTAATCGCCGGTGATAATTCTCCATGTGTGTAAGGGCGATCAGTCGCTGTTCTTCTAAGTCATCCAGCTTGGCTAGGATCAGATCTGTATTCAGATTCTTTTCCCATGCCTCATGCTTTGTGGTGGGCAAGATTACTTCAGATGGGAGCACTGCCTCAGCGCCGAAAGTGAGTAAGAAAGGAGATGCTCCAGTTGCTTCTCGAACCGTAGTTCTATATGACCACAAGACATTGTGCAAATGCTCACACCATGCCTTTTTATGCTTCTCCAGTCTTTTCTTCAGTCCCATTCCAATAGTCTTATTGGTGGCCTCTGCTTGGCCGTTACTCTGAGGGTATAAGGGAGTCGATTTTCCCAGTTTGACGCTGTAGTGAGCGAGTAGCTTTCTTATGTTGTCGCCGACCAACTCTTTTCCATTGTCGGTACATATTTCCGCCGGCACACCAAATCTACAGAATATGTTCTCCCAGATGAATGTGAATACTTTTTGTCCTGTCTTCTTCCTGATAGCTTTAGCTTCACACCACTTAGTGAAATAATCTGTCGCCACAATGATGTATTTCCGTTGTCCGGAGCCTGTAGTTAGTGGTCCAATAATGTCGATGCCCCACTTGGCGAAAGGCCAAGGGCTGAGCACTGAATTTAAAGATGTTGCCGGCGCCTTAATTCTTCTTCCATACAGCTGGCATGGCTTGCATCGCTGAACATATTCCTTTGCATCTTTATTCATCCAAGGCCAGTAGTATCCCTGCATTCTGACTTTCAAGGCTAAAGCTCTTTGGCCACCCTGATTTCCGCAGTCTCCTTCATGGATTTCTTTTAATAACTCATTGCCTTCCTCTCTTGATACGCATCGCAGCAATGGACCTGAAAATGATCGGCGATACAGGATTCCATCTCGGAGTTCATAGTTCGCCGAACGACTGATGACCTGATGAGCTAAAATTTGGTTTCCTGGTAAGGTCAAACGATCCAAGTAATACCGTATCGGCGATCTCCAATCTGTCTCTGCTGATTCTTCAGTACTTGTTGTTAATACTTCTCTTTGCCTTGGCGCTGTTACTGATGACTGCATCACTCTTTCAATAGCTATTGAAGTAACATCTGGATCTGTCATCATTGAGGAGATGAACGCCAATGCATCGGCGTGCCTGTTATCTTTTCTGCAGATGTGGCGAAACTTGATACCTGTGATCCTCTGGGCATACTCCCTAGCAAGTTTTAGGTACTTCTGCATAGACGGGTCTGCTGTCTGGTATCGTCCAGATATTTGTCGAATCACCAGTTGAGAATCACTTGTCAATCTGACATTGCTAATTTTCATTTCTATGAGTATTCGCATGGCATGGATGACTGCTTCGTATTCTGCCTCATTATTAGTCGCCGGGAATTCTAGCCTTAGCGAGTGTACTATCCTTGCCCCCTTCGGCGAGATAAGGACAATTTCCAATCCCGTTTCCTTCTCTATTTGATGAACCATCTACATAAATCTCCCATCCATCAGGATTGCATTTCAGCAAATCTGGTACTTCATGTTCTCGTTCGTCCAAAGAGGATGGGATTTCTTCAATCTCTTCTTCTTCGTCAATTGGAAAGTCGGCGAGGAAATCTGCAACGACTTGAGAACGCTGAGCTGTACGTATTTCATATTGGACGCCGAACTGCTCAATTTGTTGATTCCACTTGGCGATGCGTCCCACCCGCTGAGAGCTGTGCAAGATAGATTCTATTGGAGTTTTGGTGAGGACCACTATGGGGTGGGCGTAAAAATATGGGCGTAATCGCTGAGATGCGAAAACCAAAGCCAGAATCAGCTGCTCTATTTTGGTATAATTCTTCTCTGCTCCTTGTAACGTTCTACTGATATAGTATATAGGTGTTTCTCCACCTTTGGTTCTTACAAGCACTGCACTTATGGCAAAAGGTGTCGCGGCGAGATATACTCTGAGTTCCTCGCCATGCTCAGGTGGCTGAATTGCTGGGAGAGTGGCGAGATACTTTTTAATGCCTTGAAATGCAGCTTCGTGTGCTTCAGTCTAGTTAAACTTTACTCCTTTCTTTAATGTTTGGAAGAATAATTTGCACTTGTCAGAGAACCTTGAAATGAATCTGTTGAGAGACGCCAAAGTCCCGTTGAGTCGCATAACATCTTTTACTGTGACCGGCGAGGGCATCTCTATAATTGCTTTAACCTTGGCTTGATCAGCTTCCACTCCCTTCTTTGTGACGACATATCCCAAGAACTTCCTGAGGTTACGCCAAAAACACATTTTGCTGGATTGATTTTTAACTTGGTCACACGCATATGGTTAAATATCTCTCTGAGGTCTTCCACATGAGTTTGCTTCTTTTTGCTTTTGACAAGCATGTCGTCGACATATACTTCCATCGTCTTCCCTATCCATTTCTCAAACATTTTCTGTGCCATTTCTTGATAAGTAGCGCCAGCATTCTTCAACCCGAATGGCATCCGAGTATAACAAAATAACCCCTTAGTGGAAAAGAAAGTTGTATGCTTCTGATCTTCCTCCGCCAGAGGTATTTGGTTATATCCTGAGTAACCATCCATAAACGACAGCAACTCGTGGCCTGATGTAGCGTCTACAGTCTGGTCGATGCTCGGCAGTGGAAAACTATTCTTGGGACAAGCTCTGTTAAGGTCGCTAAAGTCGATGCAGATCCTTACTCCCTTGTTCTTCTTTGGTACCACAACCATATTAGCTATCCATTGGGGGTACTGTACTGGCCTTATTATACCAGATGCCTTCATTTTATCGATTTCTGCCTCTACTGCTTCTTTATAAGCTGGGGCCAATTTCCTTATCCTTTGCTTGAATGGTCTGACCTTTGGATCGATATCTAGTTTATGACATGCTATCGCCGGGTCAATCCCTGGCATTTCGTTCATACCCCAAGAAAAGACATCAACATATTCCCTGAGTAGTGCTTGTAACTTTGCCGATTCGTCTGCATTTAATAGAGTCCCGATTTTTACCATATTTGGATCCTGTGCATCGCCGATATTGATATCCTTAGTAGGTTCCACCGCCGTGAAATGTAGCTCTGGTTCTCCCATCGGCGATGGTTCCTTTAATTGCTATAAGGTCTTATCTCCGGGCTTCGCCGAGTCTTCTACTGAATTTACCGAATGCACATATGTGGTTGGGTTGGCGATGAAGTCTAAAATCTCCTGCTCCTTAACCGCTTCCTTGCCAAGCTTCTTTTTCTCTATAATCTTTGCCTTCCGGTTTTCTCGCATTTGCACATCCGCCGAATTACACGCTTTTGCCACTGCCAAGTCTCCTACATACTCGGCGACTCCAAATGGTGTGGGGAACCTTAAGCGCTGATGGTAAGTAGAAGGGACCCCTTTCAGGCTGTGGAGCCATGGCCTTCCCAGAATGGCTGCATATGGCGAGTCAACATCCACAATACAGAGTGTAGTTTTCAAGAAGTAATCGTCGCAAATCTTCACTTTTAATTCAATCTCGCCCTTAGGCTTAGAAGCAATACCATTGAACCCATAAATGTTATAGGAGGAGACCGTTGGTGAGGGTATTTTATCATCTTTCGCCCTCATTGCCTCAAAGGCAGTATTGAAAAGGATATCTACTGAGCTGCCCGGGTCAATGAGTACCTTAGGCAATCTAAATCCTTCCATCTGAATTGTAAGGACCAAGGGGTTGTTATGGTTTCTTCCTTCTGGAGGGATTTCCTGAGCGGAGAATCCGACACATGCCTTCATCCAATCTTGCAAAGGCTCTTGCTTGACAGCGACACTACAAATTTCATTTCCCATTATATCTCGCTTATGTACACGAGATAAAACATTATCATGAAATTCGTCTCTGGTAATCTTTGAATGTACAATGGAAAAGCAATCCAACTCCATCAAATCTCGCTCAACCTTTACTTCGTACACATTTGGCGTATGAGCTGGGATGGCCTGAATTGGCTGAACCAGGAGAGGAGGTGGTGGTGGCAACTCTAAAAAATCTTGGAATTTCCCCAAGCGAATGAATCGATGAACTTCTTGTTGTACACCGGTGCAGTTCTCAGTTGTATGGCCATGAAACTGATGGAATTGACAAAAGGAATTAGTATTTGTCGGCGGGACCCTTGGGTTTCCTCTGTTATAGGATAGCGGATATCATCCCTGCAGTTTGAACTTTCAATCTGACCAAATGCATCTGTATAGGAGACACGCAACTTAGGTAGAGTAGCATCTTGGAAAGGTTGCTGGTTGCCTCTACCAAACTTTCTGTTATCCCCATTATACCTTCTGTCACCATTCCCATTTCGCCGATTATCTCTTCCTCCTCGTCCAAAGTTTCCTCCCCTATTATCTTGTTTATCACGCCCATCATAGTTTTCTCGCTTCTGCGAATTCCAATGCTGCTCGGCAGTTACTAGTTGTTTTCCTGCCTCAGGTACTGTTATCGCCGAGGAGGGATTCTGTGCCAATTTCCGCTGTTCTGCCTTCAGCCATTCTTTCTTAATTTCTTCTTGATCTTCCGGCGAGAGACTATTAATTGAGTGAATCTGTTTTGCTCTTTCCTTCTTCAGTCGCAGCTCTTCTTCTCGAATTTCTTCATAACTTAACCACTCATCCTGCATTGCCCTCAAGGTCTGTAAATCCTGTGGCATGTTCCAAAATAACTTCTGATACAATTGGTCCGTTGTCTCCATGGCGCTAAGAAATGATCTTATTTTCTCTTTTTCCGTCACTTCTGATCCTACTTCGCCGCTCGCTTTCCTCCATCTTTGAATAAAAATTTTATAAGTCTCCGAGGGCCTTCTCTTAACGTTGAACAATCTTTCTACGCCGGGCCGGCCTCTATTATTCTGAATAAAAGCATGCAAGAATTTGCATTCTAACTTCTCAAAGGATTTGATTTTTCCTTCTTCTAGCCCATCAAACCAGGCTAGGGCTTCGTCCTTCAGTGTAGCAGGGAAAGCCATACACATTATCGGATCTGATCCTACCCAGGCCGCCATATCTCGCTTATAAGCCCTTGAGTGCTGTGTAGGATCTCCAGTTCCATCATAAATGGAGGTGAATTTAGGAGCGGGGTATTTGGGTGACACGTGCCCATGTGTAATACAATCATGAAAAGGTGTTTTCTGTGCCTCTAAGAGTGCAACCCTATATCTCGACTCCCTCGAAGATCCACTTAAAGCTTCTACTTTATCTTTTAGTTGGCGCAGGTCCTTCTTCATCTCTTTGTCTACTTTATGTCGTCGCTTAGAGCTGCTACGATCTTTATCCTTTCCGGGTAAATTTACCCTCCTACCCCTTTCGTCATACTTCGCCGTTGAATCTGAGATTTCAGTTGAACTGGTCCCACTCTTTTCAACTCGGCGAGTAGTATGAGAATGAGACTCATGGCGAGACGAATGTGTATGGGACCCATGACGAGATGAATGCGCATGGCGAGTTGAGTGCGAGTGGGATGCATGACCTTTATTTTGCGCCGCCATCAATTCTCTATGGCTCTGAAGTACCGTTTCCATCTGTAATTGCATTTGTCTCTCCATCTGACTAGCTTGCCTATTGTTGGCCTCAAGAATTTGCCTCAGCAATGCTTCTGTGGTATTTGTGGATCCAGTATTATCTGCTATCACCACTGGGCGAGTTACAGTAGCACCAGGTGCTATCGCCGCACCATTCCTACTAGCCGCCAGTGGAGTTTCTGCCACCACCGCTGGAACTTCTTCTGCTACATGCCGGGCCTCGCCAACATCTTGTACCAACTGCTGCTGATCACTAGCTGTCGCTGCTCCTGTTGCAATTGCGTTTTGAGTTGCTCCCCCTGCATTCGATGTTTCGCCTATGGTGAATCTTCCACCTCCAATCTGTTCGCCGCAAGCATTTGCTTCTACATGACTGCTGATTCTCCTTAGTGTTAGGGCATTGTCCGGTCAAACCCACTAGCGTTGGTATGTCAAGCTAGTTGTCAGTTTTAGGTGTCAAAATTCAATTCTTGATTTAGCCTACTAGAGTTTAGATTTCGGAAATGGGATATAGACAGAGTAGTAGAGACCTTGAAGACGAAGACTGTGAAGACAAAGAAGACATCAATTATTCTTCATCGACAAAAGGTTAGTAGGAGTTATGACTTTA
>JAJJMA010219442.1:652-11641 GCA_023529015.1 Papaver nudicaule | reverse complement strand
GATCTATTCCGATAGAATGGAGACAGTGATTTATTGTTGCAAAAAATGAAATTCCAACCTGTCTCACATTAGCAAGCAAGTATATGATCCCCAATTTCAGTCAATTTTTTTGTGCACTTTTTGATTTGGGAAAGTTGCAAACCGTTTTTGCAGCTCTATAATCTAGGCAGTTTTTATTTTATTTTATTTGGTGGGTGATATTTTTCCTGTCATACAAGGAAGTGTTCCTGTCTGTTGAGAGAATACAGTAAGTGTAAATGGATGTTACAAACTGAAGAGAACGAAATGGCACTCGCGTAGCGCGTCCGTCTTTGCTAGGACTTCACTTTTATTAAGTAATGGCAGACATTTGGATGTGTTTCAGGAACATGGTAGGACATGAATGATCTTTTAAGTTTACATTTCACTTGAACTGCGAAGTTAACGGAGAAATGACTTCGATGTGTTTTATTTTTTTTGTTTTGGGAACAGAGCGGCAGGTGCATCGCACGTGCTTATAGACTAGTATCCCTTAAATATAAGCTTCAAATCTAATGTCGTCTGTGTTTTATGAAAAAAATTGCCGCGAAATTATGAGATAGTGTGATTTTAACATTAAAGTGGATACTTCTTCCTTATACAGTGAAGACTTATGGCAGAAAGTCTGTCATATCATATGGATGTAGACGGCAGACTCTCAACTGCGTAGTTATTTTATACTCCATAGAAGTTAAAAAAAGAAAGAACTGCATACGGCAATAACTTGGTCATTGGGTTAATTCTGCATAGTAGGTTTATTCCACTGCTACTCCATTTTCAAAAGAATTCCATGGCCTTTACTCTTCCAAGGTGATGAATGGAGACAACGAGCTTAGATATTTTTGTAGACAAGACTCTCTGTTGAAGTCTCCTTCGTACCTTTACATAAAGTCGTCTAGACTCTCTGTTGAAGTCTCCTTCGTACCTTTACATAAAGTCGTCTTAATTAGCTTCTCATCTGTGTCCGTCGTAACCGCTGACAGCACGGTTGCTGTTGGTGCCAATAAATACCTCATTGGTCAAGTCTGTTGCTAACCCCAAGGCACGCAAGAGGTTGCCGACTTGGTTTGGAAATGTACGTACTTTTCTTTTCCTTTTGACAGAGTACGTACCCCTGGGAAAAGACGTACATATATATAGGGACGCATCACTGGGGCTGCTATTGCTTCGCCACTATGTACAGCGTGCCAATCAAGCAGTAAGACTTTGCTCTGGATAATGTGTGCCGTGTGTTTTAAGGGTACTCACTATTTTGGTATGAACCTATATTTTACACCAGTCTTCTGTATCTGAACATTTCGGTAAGCAGACACATGTTTCAATTTTCCTTAGGATAAAACCGATCAATATTTCTGATGTCACTATAATACAGTGGTAAAATGGTTGGGCGGTAAGATGGTTCAACCGACTATGACAAAAACTATATCGGGTTTGTAATCTCAATCATTCAGGGTCGTTTAAATCTTTCGAGTTTGAATCGATCGTTTTGTTTTTTGTTTTTTTTTATCGGATCGGGCGGGTTGATTGGCTAGGTCGGATGGTTGTGCAGCAAGAATCTTCGCATACTTAGTAGTACATAGTAAGAACTAAGAAGCCGGCTTCCTTCATGTACATAGTAGAAAGACCTTGAAATCAAATGAAACTTAGTGGTATAAGGAGGTGCTCACAGTTGTACGTTTGTTGCTCATCATTATTAAAGTTGAGAGCATCTAATAGCCATATATGTTTGGAATCAAAGAAGTCTCTATATTGACCTTGTTAGCAGTGGATCAACATAACAATTACAGTCTACAGATGTTTTATTTTATTTTTTAATTAGGAACGAAAAAAATGAACAACGGTGGCCATTAAAAATTTAGTGAACTTGAGTGCACCAATTGGTTCCACGATAGGTGTAGCTACTCTTTGTACTCCGGAGAGCGACTTCCCACCCAAAATTTCAAGAGCTCGTCGTACTCGTTCAATCCTATGCGCTGCAAGCACTTGGCAGGAGTATGACAAGGAGAAATTTCAGAACGGATACAGATCTTGGCATCGAAGTTAAGTCTCTAGTGGTAGCTTGGTCTGCCGCTTTCGGACATCCAACCTCAACTACCTCACTCCGTAACTGGGATACTATGTTTCACATATTGTAATTTTTTCTTTGCTCTCTGCTACCTCTGGTAGCTGCTTGTACATTCTCTAATCTAATAAAATCTTCTCTTTGAATCAAAAAAAAGACAAGGAGAAATTTCATATACCGACGCCATGTGAAAAACACAAAGTTTCCTTAGCAAAAGAAACTACTACCAATCAATCTTTATTGTGATCGCAAGATACCAATACATTGTCAAGTTATAAACTTAGCCGTGGTGCACTACCAATGCAATTGAAGCTTGCATCTTTTCAAGTCCTCTGAGAAGGTGTTGGAGCTAAGGTATGCTATGATTAGCTTGTTCTGTTTGCTTCTGGTGTGCGCCTAAAAGAAGTTTGTAATACTGGTTTAAACTTTTCAGATACTTGAATAATACTGAAGAACATTAGTCTGTATAAAACCAGCATTCCAAAAAGAATAACCAAGTCAATCCATTTTGAGTAACCCATTGGCATTTGCCACATTTTTTCTAAAATTTCTTCGCCGGTAATAGTTGATGAGCCACCAACTTGGTTTCTTGGAAAGTTTAATCCTTCAAACTCATTTTTGTAGAGTCCTTCAATGGCATACCTATGGAATGCAATGTAGTACATTGGGTATTTCCAAAATGGATTTGGAAGTTCATCTGGTAGTCTAAAGAAACCAGCATTAAGCAGCATAATACCTTGAACTCCCGATCCTATTATTATACCCATAAGATAATTAGGGACCATACTTGCCACAAGCATCATTAAGCTCTCGACTAACATCACAGATACGAAAATTACTAGAACAAAAAAGAGAAAATGCTCGAATCCTCTCTGAAGACCAACTAAGTAATAAGCAATGGCTCCTGGGATTAAGGTGATCATAAGCAAGTAAGGTATAGATGAAAGTGTGTTTCCAATTACAAAAGCTGCAACTCCATAATGCCCGTTTAATCTTTCTCGGCAAAATATCTGATATTAGAAAGAAGAAAAAAAATCTGAGGATCAGTAATAGTATTATTATGTTTACTTGTAAAACTAAGGAGATAAAAGAGGTTGCAAGATACCATCATATCCTCCACGAAAGAAGGGAATCCACCGATTGACATAAAAGTTAATAATGTAGCTACAAACATGAGCATTGCACCTCTAGCCTGCAAAATTTTGAAACCAATTTGTGTGTTATGTATGCTTAGTTATAGTTTTATGTGAAACTTCGGAGATTGCACTCTATTTACCTGTATTGAACCAAAACTATGACCAAAGTCATAAAATATCGTACCAATACAAACACATAGTGAAACATAGATTCCAAGACGCAGCCAGTAGTAACCTAGATCGCGGTACATGTTCAAGAAGGACCTTCTGGTAAGGACAATTGATTGTGTTAAGAAGCTAGCCTGACATCCTTTCTCGAGCACTCTCCCTTCCTGTAAAATTTCAAAGATATTGACATGTGCATGTTGTGTCTGGCAGTTCTAGATCAATGCCAAGATGCATTGTTAATATACGTTTATATTTTGTGAAAAGCATACCCTATTAGAGATTTCAGATACTTGATGTTGTACATGTTGGAAGAACAGAGATGATTTGTACGATTCCACTAAAATGTTGATTGCTTCCTCAGTAGTTGCCTGTTTATTCTGCGCCAAAGCTTGTTCAGTGTCCCCATTGTCAACAAGACTTACATTATCAAAGTCTTTGTTGATTGTTCTTAGGTAGTGATCTGGTGGGTTTCTCATAGTTGGGCAAGGAAATCCATTTAATCCGAAAAACTACAAAAATATTTCAAAAAAAAAAAAAGTACCTAATCAACAACACCACGAGCAAAATAATTGAGAAGATTTGCGCATATGAAACTGGGGAGTTGGTTAGGTACCTCATTTGTTGTAGATGCTGGACCAAAATAAACTACTTTACCAGAGGAAAGTAGACAGAGATTATGAAAGAGAGCAAAGACTTCAAAGCTCGGTTGGTGGATGGAAGCAACAACAGTCATTCCACATTGTTGCGAAAGCTTCACAATCCTTTCCATGACATGATGCGATGCTGCACTATCGAGGCCACTAGTGGGTTCATCTAGAAATAGTAGCTTTGGACGTGTTAAAATCTCTGTACAAATGCTTACTCTTCGCTTTTGTCCTCCGCTTAGTCCTTTACCGCTCCAACCTCCTATTCTTGTGTTCATTGCTTCTTGTAATCCCATTTCCCTTATTGTTATCTCTGCTCTCTCTTTCTTTTCTGAATTTGTCATGGAGTCAGGTAGTTGGAGCATAGCAGAATAGTAAACAGATTCTTTCACTGTTAGGGTTGCTGTTAGTGCATCATCTTGAGTAACATAAGCCTATAAATGTCAAATAAAATGAGTTATGGTGATAGTTACCGAGTTTTATTTAGGCGTGATTGATATTAAATTGAAGGTTTATGTTGAGGCTAATCTTCCTGCAATTAACCAATTTATTAAATCACTATCTAATTCGAGGCATTTCGTCCTTAACTAGCAAAATATTGTCAAATCAATTCACCAAAACAACATTTGAAAAATAAAAAAAAAAAAAAAAATTGAAACTCCAAATACATGGATACTTGGATCATTGAGACGTATCTGTTTATATCAACAGTTTATTTGCAGTTTCAAGTGATAGCCGAATAACATCTTTGAAAATGTGACACATTTCAGACCTTTTGAGGCTGCAAAAAGTCCCATTATGCTAGTTTTTCATGGACATTACCTGCTAATGCATCAAGAAGAGTTGATTTGCCAGAACCAGAAGGACCCATAATAGCCAATATCTCACCAGGTTGAGCATAACCATTAAGCCCTTGGATTATAGCTTTATAATTACCCTCACCACTACTACTTTTTGATGAAGGTACCGTAACCCATAAATCTTCCCATGTCAAGAAAACCCCTGCATCCTCAAATGAACAATTATTCTTCTTGCTGATTTCATGTAAATGAATATCATCATATGTTTCTCTGTTGCCAAGGAGTGGAAATGGTGACCTACTTGGAGTTAGGTTAGGAATCTGTCCTGGGTAATCATTATAATTGGATGATGGTGAAGCCATACTAAGAACAGATCCTCACCAGAGAAAGCTTTGTTTTTTTTGAAGAATGTTGGTCCTAGAGAAGGAGTGAGATTTGAAATGGAAGATATCTCTGGCTGAGCAATAATTCTAGCAAATTCACTAGTGTATTTATTGATGAATTTTGACGTTAGCTAGTATGTCGATAAGCCTGGGTACAAATGACATAAATATGTAGTACATTGTAATAGTCATGCGAGGACGGTGTATTATGCTTCTTTTTTTGATGCAAAAGATGGTGTACTACGCATGTAATTATCAAGTGGTTGAACACTTTATCACACATGCAATGAATATGCACCTAATATGCACATAATTGTACTCTATTTTCGGTGAGTTTTAATTGTTAGGTTTGAATGAGATACTGTATCACTAAAATGGAATTGATTCGGCTATTTTCTTGTCAAATTCAAATTTATACATGATCGACTCTACAAATCTTGTGCAGTTTCCAAATCAAATGCTACACGCCTACGCTATTTTCATTGCAATTAAAGAAGTACGTTATATTGTCAAAAATGCTCATGCGTAACCATCTTTGGTTACCTCAGTTGGGAAGGGGTCTGGCTCTGGTACTAACTAATCGGTCGAGTTACGTGAACCGATTGTTGATTATTTGGTGCGAATATCACAGAGGGATTAATGAATACTAACCTTAGGTGCACGAAATTGTTTTAGGAGTGAGTAGTGTGGATCAGGATTGGTTTTAAATAATACGGATGGGGTCATAAAACAATACGTAGCTATTAGCTAAATTCAATGAAGTGTACGGCAGCAAACTAATGACCATGTATTCTCTATCATTGATATGAAGACTGAAGACAAATCTTCCTGTCTTGTCAAGTTTTCAGAGAAGAAATCGTTTCAATTTTTTCTTGCTGAAATGACAAAAACATGCCATTTTTGCATTCGTTCTGACAAGACTTTTGTACGATATTGATTATAGAGTGTCTAAGTAAGAACGTTCGCATACATTTTATTACTTTAATTTCTTACATTTCCAAATTGCACTCGATCCGGTTTTTCTCACTTCTCTACCTGGGGAATATGGGATACGAATAGTTTTCTTTCTGGATCGGTAAATAAGTAACTTTATTGAAAAAAAGCCACCTGCACAAATAGTTAAAAGATACTCATTTCCGACCAGGGACCTGAAGAGAAAGAACCAAGCATACATCAAAATTTGTACAAACAGGCAACAAACGACTGCGTAAAAAGATACAAGTCAAACACAATGTACGTACGACTGAGTAGCTCACGGTAGTTCGAAAACTACCGTCTTCCAATTAAGGGGAAACGAATAGTCTCACCGTCCTAGGACAGGCTAAATGATGCATACATGTCCCAGTCGTTTGTCAAGAACCATATATACAACGGTTCAATTTTCTCAAATTAAAATAGTTCAATTCTTTTTGTAATAAGTTGTTAAACAGCAAAACAAACAAACTGTTAAATTAGAAGTTAAACTGTCAACCGTTCCTTTTAAGTGGTTTTGCTCACTCTTCGCCTGTTTTTTCTACTGTCTATTCTTTGCCTGACTTAAATTTGTAAACAAATCTTTCTCTTATTTAAAGTTGCACGAATTAAATGGTTTTTACTCTCTAGCAGGGCAAGTGAACCAATAATCAAATAATGCTCCTTACACCTAATTAAGGTTTTTAGTTCATTGGTTCATCCCTCTTGGGAGACAAAAAAAATCAAAGAAAACAAAATAAAAGAAGAAGAAAAACATGAATTCTACTCTATTACTTTTGTTTTTCTTCTCATTTGCTGTGGTTATTCCAACTTTACAGGCCAATATCGGCCAAGCCGATCATGAGTATTGGAAGAATAAAGCTGAGAATGCTATGGAGCTTAATATAAAAGCTCACCATCCTGATCCTATGGGAAACATCAATCATTTTAACCATCAAGTAAACAAGTACGATTTTCTTATAGGTTGCTGCGGTTTTTTGCAGGAATGATAAAAGAATTTGTTGTGTATTTTTTTTTTGCAGGAATGAAAACCCATGATAATGAGATTTTGTAAAATTGTTAATTTTTTTTTTTTTGTTTCTATTGAAATCTGAATTTAAGTTGAATGCCAATGTTCAGAGTCTTTGAGGGGAATAACAGCACAAAGAAAGAAAGAAAGTTAGGAAGGTACCATGGTCCATGTAGAGCAACAAACCCTATTGACCGTTGCTGGAGGTGCAGGGCAGATTGGGCTGTTAACCGCAAGAGGTTAGCTGACTGTGTCCTTGGCTTTGGCCGACACACTAGGGGTGGAAAGAGGGGAAAATTCTATGTAGTCACTGATCCATCTGATAACGACTTGGTGAACCCCAAGCCTGGAACATTGAGATACGGTGTAATCCAAACTCAACCACTCTGGATCATATTCGCAAGAAGTATGATTATCAGGTTAAGCGAAGAGCTGATGGTAGCAAGCGATAAGACAATTGACGGTCGTGGGGCTAATGTTCATATCACAGGCGGTGCAGGCATTACTATTCAGTATGTGAGGAACGTCATTATTCATGGTTTACACATTCATGACATTCATCCAGGGAGCGGTGGTTTGATTAGGGATTCACTTGATCACTTTGGATTTAGAACAGCTAGTGATGGAGATGGTATCTCTGTCTTTGGATCATCACATGTTTGGATAGACCACAACTCCATGTCCCACTGCAAGGATGGAATGGTAGATGTCATTATGGGATCCACGGCTGTTACTATCTCGAACAACCACATGACAAATCACGATGAGGTAATTGATAAAGAAAACTTAATTTCAGTGGCAAGAGTTGGCAGTTGCCTAACCTGCTGGGATGGCTCCCAAGCCTAATATTTCTAATAAATAGGGCTCCAAAACCCATTTAAGCGTGATTGCTCACCCATAGAAACTTTTATCTCCCAACAGTCTGATTTCTAGCTCCCCCAACGTGCCAATAATGATGATCATTATTCTGCAGGTGATGTTGTTTGGTGCAAGTGACAGCTACTCTGATGACAAAATTATGCAAGTTACCCTTGCATTTAACCACTTTGGACAGGGTTTAGTGCAGAGAATGCCAAGGTGCAGGTGGGGATTTTTCCATGTCGTAAACAATGATTATACTCACTGGCGTATGTATGCCATTGGTGGTAGCAGTAATCCTACCATCATCAGCCAGGGTAACAGATTCATTGCTCCTCCTGATCTAAATGCTAAGAACGTAAGGCTACCTCATTTTCTGAATTCTCAATCTTTGCATCTCGTCTACCTTAACCACATTATACATGCATTATTGTATTTATACATGTGTGTTGGGTTTGTGTAGGTGACACATAGGGTTTTCGGAACCCCGGAAGAGTGGAAGACTTGGACATGGAGATCACAAAATGATTTGTTGATGAACGGTGCAATCTTTGTAGAATCGGGTGATATAACTCCATCCGTGCCCTACTCAAAACAAGACTTTATCACTTCTAAGCCCGGTACATTCGTGAGAAGACTTACACGTTTCGCAGGTGCCCTTGACTGTAAAGTTGGTACACCTTGCTAAAAGAAAGATTTTTCTGTGAAGGAACATAACTACAAAACAAAACCAAGTCTGATAACTAGAAAGAGTCCGCAAATTGAATGATCCATGATTCCATTGTTTCACCACCTCATTTTACGAATTGAATTCTTTTCAAATTACAAATCTGCATGTATCTAATGTAATCGTAAAGCCTATGTATAGTGATCAGAGTTTTCTCCACAGTAAAGTATGAAAAGAACCTATGTATTGAGTTTAATTTTCAACAATTCACAAAGAACATCAAAAGAAACATACATATATATATTGATGTTCTTTGTGAACTGTTACACGGAACCCCAATATGCTTTAAAACAAATTGAACACAAATGGAGAGCAAGAGAGATGAAAGAGCACACATAGAGAGGTTATTGCAGCGAAGGCCCTTGTTGCAATAAAAATGAAAATATACCAATGGTGGAGACCCCCTTATCAACAATAGCCCCTTGTTGATTAGTTTTAGTCAGTAAATATTCCTACAGTAATTACCCCTTATCAACATTAATTCCCTTATCGGTTTTTTTTTTGAAAATAATTCCCTTATCGGTTAGTTTATCAGTAAATATTAGGGAAAATTGTAGAATGTTCCAAAATCGCCTACAACAGTTGAGTTCTGCCCCGGATTTGAAAACTTCATCGAATTGCTCCAAAATATTGGATTTTTCATCAAACTTGGTTAACTCGAGCGTGCGAGCTCACATGCGTGCATAAAATGACAAGTGTGGAAATGGAGTTCAGTTAAGAGTTTTCTGAAAACAACACACTATTTCTGGCCAACCAGATGTTTACCAGCGTCACCATAATAACGTGTCACGCCACGTGTCATCAAACCAGTCCAATATCACCTGTCCACCTCAGCCGAATTGTCCACATATCGAATTTTGGTTGGTCCACTTGTCATCCATTTTTAGTGTCTAAAAATCATAGAAATCCAAATTTCGATTGACACGTGCCATGGGCAAAAATATCATTTTATGCATGTGTGTGAGCTCGCACGCTCGAGTTAACCAAGTTGGATGGAAAATCTAACATTTTAGGACAATTCGATGAAGTTTTCAAATCCGGGGCAGAACTCAACCGTTGTTGGATTTTGGGGCATTCTACGATTTTTCCCATATTACTACAGAAGATCTCCAACAATGGGTGGAGATCTTAATTTTTATTGGCACCTAAGATCTAACACTACACCAAATTTGGCGAACTGCCACACAATTTAGCAACGGTAATGCTGTCGTTGCCAAATAGCAACTCTTATGGGACGTTGCAGATTTTTGGGTCGTTGCTGAATTCAGCAACGACCCAGATCACGTTGCTAATAGCAACTCTTTTTTTTAATACGTGTGCCAAGTAAGTGTGTGGGCATAAACACCTCCCAACAGTTTTGAGTATGTTTTTGCCCAAACGAGTTATACCTTGAGTGTTTTTCCACCCTCGAAGTGAAGCGTGCAAACAACGTGTGTGCTATCCCTTATCTCTGGTTTCGATCTAACGAAGTCTTTCATTTCCATTTTACTTCTTTTCTGTTCTCTAGGGTTCATCTTCCCCCTTCTTTTCTTTTCTCTAGGGTTCATTTTCATCTCCATCATATCGAGAAGACCTTCATCTTCCCCCTTCTACTACTACTACTACTACTACTACCACCACCCACCACCATCGTTATAATCAATACCACCACCATCATCGTTATCATCAATACCAACCTAGATTCAGATTTTTTTTGTTAATTTTTCAAAAATTCTAGTCGTCGATCTTCATCAGGTGTTGTTAAGGTTTAATCAAATTTCGATTTTTGTTTATTTGTTAATTTTGTTTGATGTTAGGGTTCGATTTGTTTTATACCCTAAACATAGATCTCTTGATTTTTCAGCAGGTTTATCCTCATTATCATTTGCATATTCAAGATCTTAAGGGAGGGTTTTGTTCTTCATAAATTTTTCAGTTATTTTTTCGATTTTGTTCTTCTATAGTGGTTTTGTTGGTATGGTTTATTAATTTGCATTTGTTTAATTTAATTTGTAAAAAGTTAAATCGGTGCAATTTTTCTAGGATTTGGTATATCTTTCTGTTATGTCTTTCTATACCCTAAATTAATTCATTTTATTTTCATTTTTTTTGTTGTAGATTTGTTATCGAATGTTGTTTTATTTGCTCTAGGTGAGGAAATATGGAATCTAATTACAATTATTCTCTGTTAGGACCTTAGTCCCACATGGCTTATGGGGGTCATGATATCTAG
>JAJJMA010219441.1:0-13180 GCA_023529015.1 Papaver nudicaule | reverse complement strand
TAATGAATTCATTCTGTTCTCTTCACTCATTTCTCAACCTCAATCAGCAGTTGCACTTGTTCTAAGCGACTGATCCTTTCTCCCTTTCTCCAAAAATCTTTACAAACATAATCAATTCAAATCAGTCTAAATTCAAATTGGGTTTCAAAGAACCAGATAAAAGAAACTACTTACTTGAGAGAGAAATTGGGGAGTTGCGAAGAGAAAGATTTGGGGATTTCGGAATCTCCGACTCGATTAGATCGGAGGGGAATGTTGCGGGAGGAAGAGATGGAACCTTGGAGCGAATTTGCCATGTTTATTTTATTTTATTTTAAAACTCGGAAGAGTATGACTGACCGGGTTTTTTTAAGGAGGTGGGGGGTTGGTAGGTAGTAGACCACTTTACCCTTACCAAAATTATAATAACCTCATTGGCCGACTTTAGGAGGCCTTCTATGTGATGAGAATTTGCTTTCCTGTCAGTTACAGAAAATGTCCCAAGAAAATAAAATCTTGTTCTCACAATTTCACGAAATTAACACAAAACTTGAAACAATCAGACAAATTGATCATCAATTTCCTTCAAATACAATCATACAAACACATCATCAGTTAAAACTTTCCTCCATTAAATCGATAGGAATCGATAAAACAAACTCAAAACAAAACAAAAAAAAAAAAATCTCAGCAATTAAATGTTTTAAATTTGATTGGATTGAAGATTTTATACTTCAATCTGATACAAACAACGTGTCAACCCATTGAGTTGGAATTTATGGATCAATTACCGTACCAGAGAAAGAAAGTGTACTGCTACAGAAGCAGAGAATCAGATGAAGAAGATGACGGGTATCTGATAGAGAACTCAACTTCTCTTTTTTTCCTTCCACCCAGTTACACCCAACTCACTGAGTTGATTCCCGACTCACTGGCCAGATTCCCTTACCCATTGAAGAGTGAGTCACCCCTGCTTTCAAATCTAATTTCTTTTCCTTCCCGTAAACTCAATCAATGATGGCGAGACAAAAAAAACAGAATTTTACTGGATAAAATCCTTAAGAATGGGTATTGATGAAGAAAATTGATTATGACTGTGATGAAAGAGAGGGGATACTACATCTAAAGTTTGATGAGATTTATCGAGTAGGTAACGATCTAACAGATGTAAACGAACAGATGAAGTGGTGCAGCCATGAGCAGGAAGAGGTAAAGTTGGAAGAGAGAAAGAAAACAGTAAGAAGATGGTAGGTTTTTAGAGCAAGCACTATGGTTCTCTATTCCTTCTCTATTGAATAGAGAAAGGGAAAGGCAGAAATGGCGAAAAAATGGCAACCACGGTGGTCTTAGCTATTTCGAGACGGAAATCGGATTTCCGCCACAAAATTTTACGGAAATTGGATTTCCGCAGAGAAAATATTATAAGGATTTTTGAAAATTTTACGGAAATCCGATTTCCGCCCTGCGGGAATTGGATTTCCGCATCGCTTCTCTATTTCTATTGCCTGCTACGGATTGGTAGCAGGCAATAGAGAAGTCTACCAATTTCTCTATTGAATAGAGAAATTTAGCACCATAGTAGTTGCATTTCTCTATTCAATAGAGAAGTCTCCCCAAATAGAGAACCATAGTGCTTGCTCTTAGTAGCCTTTCGGAGAAAACTAAACTAAAGAAGCCTTGAGATTACTATATTACCCTTGGTTTAAAATTTTTGTTGTACACGCATGAGTAGGGATGCTTCACCATTGAAATTATGCCCACATAATATAAGAACTTTTAGTCTGTTAATGGCTTTAAAAATTGAGATTTCAAATGTTATACAGACAAAGAGGGGGGCGTCCAAAGAGAAAACGAAGCGGTGTGTACAAGTCGTTTTTGGTCGGCCGCCCACCGTGGCAACGGTCATCTAGTCTATGCCTCTATGGTTAAAGAGATAGAAGATGAAAACGAACTGAAGACAGAAGATCAATTACTATGTCAAACCACACTTAAGTTTTTAATCAATTGAAACATTTTATCTTCTCGAGAGGCGGGAGCGAGCGAAGAAGAGAGATGCAGGGAAGGAATAAATCAACCACTAGCAGAAACTCTTTAGCGCATTTCTTCCAACATTTTACTGCGCCCATTCCACACATAAAAGAGCAATCAATTCATTCATAATACAGAAATTTTGGTAATTTATTTAGTACATAAGATTTGAAATAACGTATGTATCAATATCGATTCATACTTGAATCATTCCCTTCCATGCATTATAAACTTTACAAGCACAACTTACCACAAACAAATCTACATCTTAATTACCTGCTCAAGAACCCATCGACAGGGCCGGCCCTTGGCAAAGGTGGCCAAGATTTGATCTTGGGCAACACCTTGTGTGGGGCAACACGTTGAGTAATTTTGCAAAGGTACCTCTACTACAAAATAAAAAAAAATGGTCTAAATTGTAAATACCAAAGAAATAAAGGTGCAGTTTAATTAACCAATATATTCACCTAAAAACTATCGCACCACCTCCTTCTATTCTTATTTTTCTCTTCAAAGTGCGAACTCTTTTCTTCCTCCTCCCTTTAGACTCCAGCAAGCAGCAACCGTCAAATCCAGCCATGTTATTGTTTTTCATCAAGAAATCTACAAACACCAGTTACTAGTTAACGGTAATCTTTACATAACCTTAATTGATATCTGTATCCAGTAATTTATGGTTGAAATATTGAGAATGGATGGTTGCTATCCATATGCGTGGATTGCTTATAGAATATTTCTTACGATTCCGGTTACGGTTGCCTCGGCGGAAAGAAGTTTTTCAAAATTGAAGTTGATCCTATCTTATCTTAGATCAACCATGTTACAAGAAAGACTAACTGGATTATCTATGTTAGCAATTGAAAGAGAAATGGTAATGAAAATTGATTATAAAACTATAATAGATGATTTTGCAGCTAAAAATGTGAGAAGATCCCACTTTGAGCAAGGACAGTCAAGCAATAAACAATGAAGGCAATGGTATATGGAGGTTATCTTTTACTTTGCTAGCTTAAAATTCTTGGATTCCCTTGAACTCTTTCTTTGTATTAGTGCTGGCTTGGAATTCCTGAAGTGGTAGCTTGAATAAAGTACCCTGTTAGTTTCTTTGTGATAATTGCATACTGCTCTATGTAGCTTGAATTTTAGTCATTGTAATGAGTTGATTACAATAATATTATTTTTGGAACAAACTTTAGTTCATTGCATTACACATTCGCCTTGGCTTTAGTTTACTGCAATATTATTTTTGAGAAAAACTTTAATTTACTGTAATAGTTTACACCCTATTGATGTGTATGTATACATTGGCCTTTCTTAAAGCCTGGGGTTTAAACTATGTCATGAGTTGCATTGATGGGGCAACTTTTTTTTTTCTGTCTCGGGGCGCCAAAATGTCAGGGCCGGCCCTGCCCATCGATCAACAAATCAAAATGGATTATCCTTGTTTTTTTGACGTCTACATACTCTTCTTCTTTGTTTATCCTCCTCAGTTTCTAGTTATTTGTCTTCATAATCATCATCTCACACTACCTTACCTTAACCACCTGATTTTTTTGATCGGTGAATTTAGTGCGCAAGGTTTCTGGAGGTTAACTATATCAGCTATGATGTCCAAAGATGGATCGTCAAGAGCTATATACTAGAATTGTCAAACAAAAGAATCACCATGCTGCAGCAGTTCTACCATTAACGATTCTTGAATCGATCTATTTTTCTGAAACGAAGTAAATGAAACCACCCAACTCGTTCTTCTTATTTAAAACAGAAGAGATTGCAACACGTGTGTGCACGGCTATGAAATTGCAACATACTGTGATTAAGAATCGTCATTTGGACCTCCCCACAAATTCGTAGTCCTCCCTACTTTGACAAAATAGGGTCACCAGGGCACACTTTGGCTATCCCTTAGTAAAAAATATTTATTTAAATGTTAATCTACCCTTTGACTGATTAGGGCTTAATTTTATGATTAGTACTAATAATAGTAATTAGTAGAAATAATTAGGTTAAACTAAATCTTAACTAAAAAATCTGGTTTTTAGTTTTGAGTTTTGGGTTTTGGTGGTATTGAGTAGAAGAGAAAAAACTTGGGTTTTGGGCGATTTCAAGACCAAAATCGAAAATATTAGGTTGTTGGGTGTTTTTCCATCTCGTATACCTTCCACATCATGATTAATGTTGTTTGTGTAGGTTGAATCCAACAAATAGAACCAAAAATCACCATTTTTCCTTCATTTTTCGAAACCAGAAGCAATTTAGGCCCAGAGAAACGCCAACATGAGTAAGCCGAAACTGATCACTCAAGAACATCTCGGCTCACTAGAGTAATCTTCTAACCAAGCCGAAACTAGTTAGCCTTGTTGGCCGGTGGTCGACCACCAACTAGTTTCGTCTTAGAGTTTGGAAAATTTCGAGTCAGCCGAAACTCGTCTAACAAATGGTCAGTGAGACCTGAAGTTTCGGCCCAAACGTTGAATTTATCGTGTGTGCCGAAACCGTATCTTTTAAGGTTTGTACTATTTGTGTAGAGCCGAAACCTGTTCTGTGGAGCCAATAATGAGGTTCTTTTCACTCTTCTACTCATATGCAAACACCAAATGTACTTAAAAACATAAAATTCAAATTGTAGCATAATCATAACCAACTTACATAAATTCCAACATCCAAAGTACTTAACATGAACAACATAGTCTTAAAAAGAAATAAATGCCGAACTAAAAACACATCGCGTTAAACCAAACATGTTGAACATGCATTAAACCTTGAAAATTGGTTTAAAGGTCAAGTTTTCAGTATTGGTTGCCTTAATTAGTTTAGTTTGAAGGTGTTCCAAGCATACGGTTAAGACCTAAGCGTTTGGTGTACCCCGGGGGACGAGCAAGAGGACGAGACATCTCTCCTAAGATTGGCATGGTTGGTAGCATCTTCCACCAATGAGCCTGCATAACTCTGTACCGATGTGAAGGATCCTTGGGAAGAAACACAGCTTCATATCCTCCCTTGTCGCTTCCTGCAACAAAGATGTTTTTCCCGTAAATGGCAAATCCTTCCATTCCCTTGTCAAATCCCTGTGAGTAGCAACCTTCACCTACTCCCCAAATTGGGTCGTTGAACCTCCAAAGCCATTCTGGGTGGACACAAACTCCAGGGTGATTTGTGGCCCATGGGTTACCAGTCATTGGAGCTAGATATTCACCATCACGAGACAAGGGTCCCAAGACAGGCAGCTAGTGAAGATTGTTCATCCAGTGGTCGTCAATAAGTTGCCTAGAGAGCTCACCATCCGGAGGAAGGGCAATTGCAGTTGTTTGATCCTTCCCTGCTACGAGGAAGAATTTGTCTAGGAAAAGGACAATCCCCTCATCCGGTTTGCAACGACGAAAAAAGTCATTCCCAGCATACATTTGCCAAGTAGTATCCATAACATTGGTCTTCTCCTCATATTCTTCTTCTTCATTTCTAAGATTCAATATACAAACACAAAATAACATGTATGAGGGCACTGATCAATTCATTTACTAGGAGACAGTGGCAGTTTCGGCTAACCCATATTAAATTATATCTAGGCCGAAACTGAAACAAACTTAAAAAATTGATCTTTTGTTTAATTGATTATAACCTTAATTTGTTTTATTCTTCCTCAATGTTCTTGGATTAACATGTTACCCCAATTTGGGTATTCATTTTGGTAATGTAAAAATCTTACAAAACCATATAAACCTACCTACTTATACTGAAATAAATTAACCCTAGATTTTACATTAACCAAAGCTTCAAAAATTGATCAAAACAATATCATGGGTGTTGATTAAATACCTTTGAATAGACATTTCCGCTGGATCTTGTGGTCTCAATACGTATTCTTCTTGGTTTGAGCCGATTTTTGAGGAAGGGAGGTTTAAAAAAGAATACAAATAGTTTGCAAATGAAAAAAGGGTTTCTACTTATAGGTGAGAGCGACCGACAAATTTTCGGCTCAAACTGTTATTCATCGCTCTGCGCCGAAACCATTTCGGCTCTTAAATCTAATATTACACGTAAGCCGAAACTGTATCAGCACATGGTCAGTGACACAAGAGGTTTCGGCGCATAACTGGATAATATCGTATTAGCTGAAACCGTTTCGGCTCATATTTGTAATTTCTAGTGTCGAGCCGAAACCACTTTTGTGAGCCAACAATGGGTTTGTTTTCACTTTTCTAGGAGCTTATATGCAAAGAACACTCAACATTCACATATATATGAACTCTAAACTTTTTAATTGTAGAAAAGCATTAAGCAACTCTAAATTTAACCATTGTACTTAGCATAAAAACTAACATAACCGATTCAGATGTACTTAAAAACATAAACCTTCACATGTACTCCCAACCATAAACCATAATTGTTTTAAAAGACCAACTCAACGAGCTCTCTTGTTTCCTCCTCGACCACCACCACGACCGCCTTGCCGTCCATCTTCAGAACCTTTTCCGTTGCCTCCACTTGGACCTTCATCTTGTTGCCGACTCCTCTTGGTCCTTTTTGGGGCCTCTTCCCAAGTTGATACCTCACATTTTCCAATGATCTTCTCAAAATCAGCTTTGAACTTCAGTTGCTCTTCCTTCGTTGCTCCTCCTTTCTTGCAACTGATTTTTTCCCCAAATTTCTTCAACAAAGCGGTTCCCTTAGTGTACTAATACCATTAAAATCATTAACAATATTAGTTACCATAGTTCGACATTTAAAAAAAAACATACAAAATCGATGGAAAAAACTTACCATGTACTTGACCAACTTGTTCCATTAATCTGCCGCAGTCGAGGAAACCTTCTCATTATCCATGGCAGCCTGCCTCCCAGCTTGCGCAATTCTCTCAGCTTTCGCATTCCTCTCAGCTTCTTCTGCATCCCAAATTTGTTGTTGATCCCAGTTAACGACCAAAGGATGAGATTGTTGAGCATACCAATCCGCATATCCACCCCCCTGCTCATCCTCATTCATAGAAATTCTCATAACAGCATCTTCTTCATAACCCTCAACATCCATGATATCCAAAATTTTAATTCGGTTACCATCAATATCGTTCCAGAGTTTGTAGTCCGGTTCGGGATCATGATTAGGCTCCCATTTACTAAAACTGCTAATGGTTCCGGTAGTGTTACCTGTAATCGGCAGCAACCTAAACTTATAATCTCTCTCCTTCGGGACAGTTTGTGTTAGTCCCATTTGACGTAGAATCCGTCTTGGGTCGTACACAACACATCCGCCTGGAAACCGAATTGGTCCATAAAAGGTTGAAATTGATGGTGGTACCGGGGATAATTCCATACAGGTTGAACTTAACATGTTCAAAGTCAAAATTGTCGATTTGCTTCCTCATTTCCACCAATTTTTGTTGCTTGCCCCTTTCCTTCGGTTTGTCGAAAACCCATTTAGTCGCAGTAGGCATACCTTCCGCCCAGAATAGGTTTTCGTTGCTTTTATGAGGGTCCTCCTGCTTTGGAACCAAGCTTTGGAAATGATCATAAATAAAAGCCTACACACACAAAACCATATAACATAAACCCCTAGATGAAGTTCGAAAATTAAAACAAGAAACAGAAGCAGTTTCGGCTCAATAAAGTATCAAACAGTATTAGCCGAAACAGTTTCGCCTCTAGAGAATTAAAAAACTTGTGAGTCGAGAAGGTTTCGGCTTTGGAGAGAAAACTAGTATTTGAGCCGAGACGGTTTCGGCTTTGAAAAGGAAAATAGTAGGTGAGCCGAAACTGCTTCTGTGAATGAATTAAATTTTGATGGTTTGTCGCAGATTACCTGGAATAAGGTGAAGTTTCCCCTTAGATTAACTGTGTTGCGTCTGGAAGCAACTGAAAGACCATCGAGAAGATATGCAAGAGTAGCCGTCCCCCAAGCGTAGTTTCTTGTATCCCCCAAATTGGTTAACCATTGTGGATAATGTGCGCTCACCTTATTTCCCGTGTTGTCAGGAAATATATAAGCGCCAATAGTGTACAACAAGTACGCACCTGCACGGTGAGTGATTTCAGCAGCGGTGAAGGGGGGCAAGGGATTCGGATGTCCATCTCTTTCTTGTTCTTCTCTTGTTTCTTCTCTCTTCTTGGTTCCTCCGAACTGCTCCTTCAAACGAAGCAACTTGAACTTGGCCGTCCTCTTGATCGGCTTTTTGACCGTCGCCTTTACTCCCTTCTTTACTCCTTCTTTTGGGGTTTTTTGGTTCTCTGCAAAGGCGATTTCGAACTCCTCCTCGCACTTGTCT
This sequence comes from Papaver nudicaule, assembly GCA_023529015.1. NCBI lineage: Eukaryota > Viridiplantae > Streptophyta > Magnoliopsida > Ranunculales > Papaveraceae > Papaver > Papaver nudicaule. The sequence goes on along the minus strand of JAJJMA010219441.1, from coordinate 4,914 downwards.
GTAGACTAACCAAGAACCGTATCGTCCAAAGCATACAGTTGCTTCCAATCCTTCACATAATATGAGGCACACGGGTCCAGTCCAGTAACCGCAAGACCGAGAATCTTCTCTAGATAATCTGCGGGGAAACCCAATTCATATATGGGAAACTGAAAGGTCAACGTCTCTGGTTGGAACCTCTCAGCCACAACGGAGCATGTAGCCATATCGTACTCTTCCTGTCTATTAATGACCGCTTCATATAAACCAGATTGTCTTACGATCCTTTGAATATGTTTTATTTCCTCCTCTAGCTTCCAGACAGCGGCGCTCTGATTTCTCAAAAGGCGAACCGCATCTTTATGATTCTACAAACATCATCGGTTTAAGTAATCCAATACGACGTAATTAACGAGAAGGAGACAAAAAAAATAAAAAATAAAAACAAGTTTAGACAAATACCTTCATTCGGTAGATCACGGACGCCCAAGAATCCTTGTACCCAATGAGCACTTGTCCACCATCTGGAGGAAGACCGATGTCGGGTTCGTCATCTTGAACAAGGAACTTATCGGCCGAAGGAACATGTGTACCTCGCACTCTTTCCTTTTTACCTCCCTCTTCATCACCTTCTTCTACAAGAGTAGGAACTTTTGTGCTTGCCTTATGTTTTACGCGAACATGCTTCTTTCCTTTTCTCTGAGCTCGTTCATCTTCGTAAACAGGTTCCTCTTCGATTTCCTCCTCTCTACCACCTCTTCTTGGCATGTCCTTTGTTGGTTCAAGTATGATGTCAGGCCCCACAGACGGAATGTATGCCCGCAACAACTCTTCGTCCCCAGCAGGTGCTTTTTACTTATTCCTTTCCGAAGCCGTTATTTTTTTGGTGCCGACTCGGGGATCTAGTGACTGTGCATTAGTAGGAGTAACCTCCCCTCTCCTGCTGTGGTACCATAAAATCGATGATTGATACAAAACAATGAAATTTGGAACCAAAACAACAACTAAGTATGTGACACAGAGTAAGTTTTGGCTCACACGACAATATTTTCTTTTTGAGCCGAGAACAATAAAAATAAATGGCAGCTAACCCATATGTTTCGGCCCATTATAAAAAAAAATACTTTGGGCCGAGACTACCCGGCCCACGTGCCACCTATTCTAAGGGTCTCGGCCCAGAAATATTACAAATTTTCTGAGCCGAGATGTTCTTCAGTTGCAGAGATGAACATCAGTCTCGGCTTAGAAAATTTTGAATTTTTCTGAGCCAAGACAGTCTCGGCTCTAGATCTAAACTAATTTTGTGAGCCGAGACTCATTCTGTTTTCGAAAAACGAAGAGGAAATCATCGATTCTATCCATTTCTATTAATCAAACTCAAATAAATCATCAGGGGTTTGTGTAAAATACCTTCTCATACGCATATCAGGGTCTGGTTCCGGTGTTTCTCCTCCTTGTTCGGCGATTTGTTGTTGTTCGAGTTGATTTGATGAAGAACCCGCATTCGGATTGCTTGGTAGATTAGTGAATTTGATGTGGGGTTTTTTCGGAGAAGCATTTTTCGGAGGCATTTTATCGACAAAGAAAATCGTCGATGAATTCGTCGATTAATCGAGGAAAAAAAACGAGAACGAAAAAAGTTTCGGCTTTCTTTGAGGGAAGAAGAAGAAGAAGAAGAAGAAGAAGTAGTGGTTTTGTTTAGGTGTAGTGGTTTTGGTTAGGATATTTAGTATTTGAAATTAAAATTAGGATTAGTGGGGGACAAATTGGTAAACTCACGATTTTTAAGGGTAATTTAGACCTTTCATGCGATTTTGTCTTATGCTGGGAGGACTACAAATTTGTGGGAGGTCCAAAATGACGTTTCGTGATTAACTGAGGTTTGTTTAGGTTTAACTATGTGGAGGTTAAAATTGTCTAACATGCGGCTAGAAATAGAATTTTGTGAACTGGGGGTCACAGTTTAAATGATTATTTTATTAGGAGGCGCAGTCAAAATAGCCGGTCACAGTTTAAATAATTTTTTTTATTGGAAGGCGCAGTCAAAATAGCCCTTCTTTGAACAAGCAAACAAACAAGATACTACTCAGCATTGTTACACATGGAGTTAGGTTCTCTGTGAAAAACATTCAAAAATTAGCCAGTTTCACGTGTGTCGACTGTCGATGAGCAACAAGCGAAACCCCGAGAGTTCTCCCACAAACGATCAGTTCAGGTTTTTGCTCTGAGGATGGCGATCCTCAGAGTTAATTAACTCGGTCCTACACGAGTTCTTACCTTTTAATTTTTTTTTGGTACAAAGTTCTTAACTGATCCAAGCTTCTTCTACCAATGCCAATTGAAAAGGAGAGGATACCGAGATATACCACCAACTTTTAATTTCGTGAACCTAGTTGATTAGGTTGGCAACAACTCGAGTACAGTTCTAAGAACCAACTCCCAAAATAACAAGTTCTCGTAGATCTCAATAAAGACGGATTCACTCAGGGGTCTCAATCAACAAACTTGCAATATAATGCGGAAAGTAAAAGTAAAGGAAGACACCAGAAGTTTTGTTAACGAGGAAACCGCAACCAGAACCCCGGGACCTAGTCCAGATTTGAACACACACAATATTAAGTGAATTTCTGAAGGTTTTTGGAATCTTTTCTTCAGTCTTTGTCTCATAGGTTTGATTATATATACAACCTTGAGACTTCACTAGCTACTTGAGCTAGTGTTTTCTGAAGTTTATCCATTTGATTCCTTCTAAGGGAATTCTGATAGATAATGCCCTCTTCTACCACAATGATGGCAGAGTTTTTTTATTTCGCCGATTGTGATGCCTAGTAAAGGATCTCCTAGGAGATTCTGACAAAGATGAAGCCCGTTCTTCTCAATTAGAGGGAGACAAAGGGATGTCTCTACACACAGAATTTTCTGAACCTTCGAGAAGATAACATAGTGCGTGACTTACGGAACTCCTCTTCTCGTTGTAGCCATAATTGAAGAACATCCCCGGTGGCTGTGGCACATATAGTTTGCGCTTTCTGAATCTCTTTCCCAACACCTTGAATAAGCAAAGGAATGTGGCCAAAGGTAGCCTTATCCCAATTCTGTAGTGTCGTTGTCGTGTATTCTGATTTGAGGATGATGTTAACCCCAGGATTAGGGTTATGGCTTTGGTTACATGCTTCAGTGACAACCTGCTTCATATGGGGATGAAGGAACCAAAGGTGTTCAGTATGGAATTTGCGTGTTCTGGGCTTGAGGATTACTTTCTCCTCCAACAACAAAGGGGCATAACCTGACGCTATTCAGGGTAAGTGTGTAACCAAAACATGAGGGTTTTCCTGCAACCACAATTGATTACATAAGCACCTATCAAGTCTTTCCATAATTATATCCATAGTCGATTTGTCCATGTAAAAGGCACGCCTTTGAAACCCAAATCAATGAGTCCATATTGGTCAATGAATTCCAAGAATAAAGCTGCATGTGCATTGACAAATCCTCCCTCTTTTCTTCTCTTGTGGAGCAACAACCTCATTGAAATCCCCCATGAGCAGGCAGGGCAATTGAGGTTCAGTTATGACTGTATGAAAGTGTTTCCCTAAGTCCCAATGAGCTGCCTGGTTTGGGGTCCATACATGCCAGTAAAGAACCAAGGCGTAGCACCAGTTGTTGACTGAATTCGTGTGTGAATAAAGCTCTGGTTTGACAAGAGAATTTAAACATGCAAATGCTTGTTCCAAAACGAGCACAAGACTCCGCTACGACCATTGCACGATACTAAAAAATAGTGATCAAATCGAAGTTTATTCCGAAGAAAAATGATGTGGTGTTCAGTAGCAATGGTCTGGAACAGTAAATCCGGTTTATATCTATTTGTGTACAGGGTTAGGTTTTGAATTGTGACTGGTATATGTGAGCATTGACAGTTCCATGCCATATACTCCCTCCGTTCCAGTTTAGATGGCATATTAGGGTTTTGATATAATCGCCATAAACACGCTAAATTTGATGTTTTTCCACAAAATTTTCAACAACACCCTAGCATTTTATCTTCTATGTTACGTTTCGAAACTAAAATGCAAAGATTTTTTCAAACATTTTGTAGAAAAACATCAATTTTAGCAAGTATAAGGTGACTATATCAAAACCCTAATATACCATCTAAACTGGAACGGAGGGAGTAGCTCATAGTAGCAGGGCAAGGCGAGTCAACTCAGTGAGGTAGGGTATAATCATACGTAAACTCAGTGATAACTCAGTGAAGAACAACCAAGGAGTCAAGATTAAGGGAAGCAATCCTATCAAATAGGTGATGAAATTGCTGGACAAGAAGAACCCACAACCAAAAAAACCAACAAATAGATAATACCCTGGCCAGTCGAGTGATCAAGCAGCTGTACACAACAAAAGAAACCAGGAAATAGCTTAGGAGAGGAGTGGAAGAACAACATTAGAGAATTAGAGAGGAAGAAGAAGAATTGAGGAGAAGAAGGTGGCGGATCCATCAAACGATTCAACTCAGTTGGTCGCCGTTCGGCAGAGCTTTTATGAATTTTTTTGTGGTAGTCTTTTACTCTAGATATATGTAAGAGAATCTGTACTACCATTTATTAAGAAATTCCACCAGGATTGGCACGTAATGGTGAAACTAAAGTGTTTAATCTTAAGAAATCACTTTACGGCCTCAAGCGGGCTTCTAGACAATGGTTTGCTAAACTTTCCTCAGTCTTAGAGTCTGAAGGATTCAAGAAATCTTTATGTGATAACTCTTTGTTCACATATCATCGAGGATCAACTTCAATTTATGTCCTTGTTTATGTAGATGATATAATCATCACAGGCACAGATGATTCATTTATTGACTCATTGAAAACTCGCCCGGTATCTCATTTCTCAATAAAAGATCTTGGCAAGTTACAATACTTCTTGGGTATTGAAGTT
>JAJJMA010219430.1:0-22876 GCA_023529015.1 Papaver nudicaule | reverse complement strand
AGCTGAGTAAGAAACTTCGAGACACAGAGTCGCCCTCTAACTCTCAGGTCACTGATCACACTCAGTGTATGCCCTTTATTCAGCACAGTTGAGTAAGAAACTTCGAGACACAGAGTGGCCCTCTAACTCTCAGGCCACTGATCGCACTCAGTGTATGCCCTTTATTCAGAATAACCATTATCTGAGTAAGAAATTTTGAGACACGGAGTACCACTCTAATTCTCATCTCAATAATGGTGCCCACACCAAGGTATGCACTCACTGAGTTAACTCAGTGTGCGCCCTTTACTCAGAACAACCGTTGTCTGAGTAAGAAATTTTGAGACACAGAGTAGCAACTCTAATTCTCAAAACTCGCATACACAGACTCACCCCTATCTAGGGTGTGGAATGAGTTACGAGAGCTCCATCAAAGGTTACTCGAGTCTTATTACAACTCGTAATATCAAGCATGCACACAATTACCTAATCTAAAATAACAAATACGCGCATTCATCCGTTAAAACATACCTTAGTTAACAACAATCATAAGTTTAAAGGATTATCTGATTGATCAATTACACCTTTTTTATTATGCTATCTGATTAATCAATTATGTTTTTTTTTTATTATTATGCTATCTGATTAATCAATTATATCTTTTTATTATGCTATCTGATTAATCAAATTATATCTTTTGTATGCTTTGTATGTTTATATCTTCGGTTAATCGAGCCATACCTTTGCTCTAAATAACGAACCATTATTCTAAGTTTGATGATTGATGCTCAGATTCCTCTTTTGTCTCTAAGCTGAATCTAATGAAGTTACGTGGAAAACACCATACTGTTTGAAATAATTACCATAATGCCACCAGCTAGCTCTAGCTTACAGCCGTAACACAAAGAGCCGAGTCTAAGAACAAAGCTCTGCAAATTGACAGAAAGATCCATCCAATAAATGACTAAATTCGCTTCAGACTATAGCACCAGTCACTACAGGTCAATGAAAGATGATTTGCATCATGAAAAACGAGCTCTAACTGCATGAAGGAAACCCCACTCCTCGACTCAAGGCATAATGAGATGACGTGCACAATGAATACAGTTCAATAACAACAGGCGAACAACTGGGGCAGAATATGTGAGAAGCCAAAAGAGTTTGTCCAGGAGTCGTATCACACCGACAGATGCTACATCCATTAAATGGTGAGAGGTTTGAGTTACACGGACACACAATGATCCTCACGCTGCTGCATAGATGACCCTCACACTGCGGCGTACTTGATTCTCACGCTGCTGCGCACATGAGCCTCGCACATAAACAACGACAAAGTAAACGACTCGCCACAAAGAGCTCCCGAGCATCATATCATGATTACAACTTGTGAAATGTTTTATCACGCACCAAACACCAAGTTCTCCCAGCTGGGGCAAATACTCATCTTCAACACAAAACTCACAAGGGGCACGCTTACAAAGCCTCGTAGCAATTAATGGGGCAAGAAGATATTAATACAATAATAGCGCCACACAAACTATGGTTGTGGGGCACAAAAAGCCTGAGGTAGAAAAGCCGCACTCGGATGAAAAGGCTAATTCAACATTTCCGTGGAATTATCATCATAGCAGAGAACAGGGGCAAAGTATATATACTTTTATATATATGTTCTCTACTATGATTTCAATCCCACGAATAAAAATAAAATATCACCAACAAGTAGCGACAGTAACAGCAATACACAACAACCACCAAAGGCTTTGAAGAAGAAGAAAACAAAATGAAAGATTTTCCTAGTACTAAGTGTTTTAGGTGTAAAACAATAAAGAGAATCTGAGGGGTAAAGTGTGAAGTATGATGATGTAATAAAAGATTGTAATGGTGTTCGAGAGGTCAAGATCGAACAAGACTCGCCTAAACCAAGAAATGGTCGTTCGAGTATTGCTTCAGTTACAAGAAGAGGATATAGGGTTGGTTTAGGGAGGGAAGCAGAGAAAGATGAGATCAGAGAATTGCTATGATTTTCTGTGATGTTGAGATTGATATTGCTAAAAGAATGGATATTCAGTTCTCACTAGATATTAAATGTTGAATGAGAAGAGTTAATCAATTATCGATAAGATTGATTGATTGAACTTGCACTGAATTAAACTGTTTGTTCTTGCTGAACTTGAACTATTGTGTTTCCAAACTGGTCGAGTGACCTATTTATAGCAATAGAATTCCAACTGATCTCGTAAGAAGTGGAAGAGTGGGAGTAAGGAATGAGTGGGGTCAGTTGTTAAGAGTCTTGCGCCTAATAATAGAGAAGACTAACAACCCACTACCTTATCCCATCTTTCCAGCAACGTTCACACGACTTAGTGTCTTTCCCGTTGAGTGATTGAGCCGTTACAATCACATGTGCCGTAGACCGCCAAACCAAAACCCTAAAGAATATCCCCCCATGTAACTAATCTTGATTCTCGTAAGATTTGTTAAATATTTGTTAAGTCAAAGATGACTAGGTGCAAGTCGTACCAATTACTGGTAAACTCAGGACTTTGCATAAAGATATAGATTAAGCGATAAGCTTGTATATCTCTTTGAGATTTGGTCTAAGGATTGAGCCGGGCAATCGCCATTTAAACCAATGAGATAAGTCTAAGGATTGAGCCATGCAACCTCCATTTAGACTGATAAGATAAGATAAGTCTAAGGATTGAGCTATGCAATCGTCGTTTAGACTGAGAGGATTTCAGCAACTCTTTGTGGCAATAGTCAAGTGAATACGACTTTCGATTTGCCATAAATATGAGAAATTGGATTGTGGCATGTAATGCACCAATTCTCGGAGTAATGAAGACATATGAATGTCCAAAATAATATAAGTCATAGCCATGAGCCATGATTAAGAATTATAGCACTGATTTATAGAAGCAAGTCCATAATCAGGAAATACAGACGAATGATGCTATCACAGCGTAGCCATCATCAAGAATGCATAAGCATTGCCAATCCAAGACCTAAAGATAGGCCACAATAATAATAATAAGCCATGTTGCATAGCATAATAATCCTATTAGGAAGTTAGGCATAGGACATAAAAGGATAAGTCATAACATTACGTTATTTCCAGATTTCTGTACAGCTTGCACGACGTCTATTCATAAAATCGCCCAGGCCAGCCTATATTCGGTAAAATCCCGAAATTTTAGTATGTTATAGAGGACTCACAGAGGAAAAACTTTCGTGGAGGAAGCGCCCCTTAATTGTTCACGGATTGGGCTGTAAAAATCACCCTTCAAAGGAATTCGTAATCTGCCAGATTTCCGAATTTGATTAGGAAACTAGAGTATTATGGACTCAATAAAATCCATAATCCTCTATGACTTGGATCAGTGGGACCCATAAATAGAGGGGAGGCTAGAAAAAGATATATTCTAGCTCTAAGAGAGCAAAGATAGCCGTGAGAGAAAAGACGGCCATGGACCTCCATGAGTACAAGCGAGAGGAAGCCATAAGGCCTCCACAAATTAAGCGAGGGAAAGCCATAAGGCCCCCATAATTTAGGCTAGGAATGACCATAAGGCCTCCAAATATTTGGACAAGGCACGGTCGTGGGGCTCCAAAGATTTGGCCAAGGGATGACATGGGCATCCAAAGACTTTGGCCAAAGAGTAGCCGCGGACACCCAAAGATTAGGCAAGGGAGACGCCGTGGGCATCCAAGAAGATGGAGGGAAGGTGGCGTGGACACCCAAATAGTTTGGCCAAGGCACAACCTTGGGCCTCCAAACATTTGGCCAAGGAATGGCCGTGTATATCCAAAATCAGGCCAAGGAATGGCCGTGCATATCCAAGTGCCAAGGCAAGCTAATGATCGTGTATATCCAAGGTTAGGGCAAGCTAAAGGCGTGGATATCCAAAGGCTAAGGCAGGGAAAGGCCGTGGGCCTCCAAAGACTAAGGCAAGGAGAATGTCGTGGGCATCCAAAGATTAGGCGAGCTAAAAGATGTGGATACCCAAAGTTAGGCCAAGGGACGACATGGGCATCCAAAGACTTTGGCCAAGGAGTGGCCTTGGGCATCCAAATGCCAAGACAAGCCAATGGACGTGGATATCCAAAGCTAGGGCAAGCTGATGGCGTGGATATCCAAAGGATAAGGTAGGGATGGCCGTGGGCATCCAAAATCAGGCCAAGGAGGTGGCGTGGGCACCCAAGGCTAAGGTAAGCTAGTGAACGTATATACCCAAAGGCTAGGGCAAGGGAATGGTCGTGGACACCCAAAAGCTAAACCAAGGAGTGGCCGTGGGCATCCAAAGGCCAAGGCCAAGGTAATGGCGTGAAATGCCTAGGGTTTGGCTCAAGCATGAGCTAGGCTAATGCGCATGTGTATGTATTTTTTACGTATAGGCTAGGGATATGGACCATTCTACTAGGCTAGGGTCGTGAGATATTAAAATATGGCTAATGGCAACCAAATATCTTATCCCTATTGTAAAAATAAATCCATACCTTATCTTGAGCTATTCCAGGATGACAGAAATTGATGCAAAATTACTCCTGTGACCTCCTTGCCAAAAACCACCATCAACATTAAGTCCCCTGCGCAGCATGGAACCATGAGTGTTCCAAGGTGAGCATAAGTTGATGGTCCAGCCGCATCCATATAGAAGCCTTATCCACGAATATGGAATCCAAACAGGGCCTAAAGACGAAGCCCACTCAAGCAATATCCAAAGAGTCCTAATCAGGTCAGGACCCTTCCCAAAACCGTGCGTGATATATGTATTCACGCAGAGATTTTTTTTGTTTTGTGAAACTTTCCTCTCTTCTCTTGAGTTTGTTCTCCCTCTCCCATAAATACAGTATTATGTAGACTGGAAGATCAAGATGACTGACAACGAATCCTATAGTTCTTCTCGTGCCGGTGATGAAGTTACATCTGCCACAACTGTAAGAGAGATCCCTCATGTCAATGATGAATTTGAAGTTCGCCTGGCAAGTTTAGCTCGAGTTGCAATCTCCCAGAATCAAGCTAAAATTCTTCCAAGCAATCTTAATGCTCCAATGACTATTATCCCATCACGGGTAGCTCGCTTTCGCCTACAAAGAGGTGACTTTAGTGCTTCCAGTATCGTCTTTCGTTCTCCGCAGAAGCAAATTAACTCATGGTCTATGTATCTTCAGAATACGCTTAATATCCCAGACATCTTTAAGAATGCCGGAATCTTTCATGTTGTAAAGAGTTCGGATAATTCCTTCGTAATTAGAGATAAACGTGCTTTAGTTGCTTTTCTTACCCGTTGGTGTAGTGGTACAAACTCCTTCATACTGGCATGGGGAGAGCTTGTAATTACACTGGAAGACGTAGCAGCGTTATTGAGACTCCCAATTAATGGAGAGCTCAGAATTAGCTTGAATGCAGATGAAAGAGAGGTGCAGGCTCGGTTAATCATCATTGTTGAAACCCTGAACAAGCATGACAATGCATATGCTTTGTGGATGATGCACTGGACAAAACCCAGTAATGACGGTGCTTCAGTGTTATCCATTGCTGCATTTCTCTTACTCTGGTTATCAAAGGACGTCTTTGAAGATCTTCATGATTACAAGAAGTTGAAGCGTACGCTTATTCCGTACGCCATAGCATTGGCTCAAGGTACTCTTGTTCCTATTGGCTCTTTATTCCTTGGTACTTTGTATACCCATCTTTCTACTTTATCAGCAAATATGAAACTGTCGAATGGTGCTGCAAAGATTGAGACATTTGTACCAACGAACTTCGTACAAGCTTGGATGTATGAGAATTATCCTGGTTATGCCCCAAAATTGTCTTCCAAAGACAAATCTTTGTCAGACCAGGCTCGAATTGTTTGTTGGATGAACAAGCCTATCTCAAAAGATTTTCTTGTATTCATGGACGACGAGACAACAGTGGTTTTTCGTCCATGGACCTTAATTCCCGAAGGTGTAGATCAACTTTGCTCATTTGGTGACGCTCCAAATAATGTTCCAGCAAAGGTTCTTTCTGTAGAGGGATTCCTTACTGATGCGGAGCAGGTTTTCATGATAAGCTGTTGTAGCGGCTACGTCCTTGGTATTAGTGAATCAGGAGGATATGTTACCAGAGCATATAATGTTGACCGAGGAGCTCGTCAGATGGGTTTTGATCAGGATGTTCCATCACAGCGAGGTGCTCCACCAAAGAATATGCAAGAATATCATACCAGATTGCTCAGTCCCGTATCATTCCTCTCAGGAGAAAGAGTACCGTCAATCACTGAAGCAGGCGGGCGATTTTGGGACGACCAGATAAAATTATATAGAGATTTCATGGCCTCCCCAAAAGAAGTACGGGCAGTTCCCTCCAAAGAAGACTTGGAATCGCAGCCCTTGCTTAAATATATCACTCTTAAGCGTAAAATAGGAGACATGAATGATTTGGTAATTACCTCAAACTAATCTTCGTCCACTGAATAGTTTGAATAGTTAAGAAACTTCAGGATTATGTTCACCTTACCTTTTACAGGTCTGAATCGAACACCCCAAGGAGCAGCCTCGTTGTCGAGAGTCAGAAAGGGTTCGAAACGAAGAAAAAAGTTCTCAGTAGTAAAATAATACTTCGCCACTGAGCCTGCCTCAGAATTATCTTCAGAATTAGAAACCCACTCGTTTATTAGCTGAATCGATCTACAGGTAAGCTGCATTATCCCTCGGGGACTAGGAAAAGAACAAAGGATTTCAAGAAATAAAGGGTTAGATGGATGACAGAATGGGGGAATCAGTCCAGCAAAAATTTGATGAGATGTAATTAAAAGCTTATTCTCGCCACATTGGTATTTCTCGACTAGTCCAGAAGTCAGTTGGCCGCCAGGAGTATTAACGACCTCTATATCAAAAGAATCGGGTTTGAAGCCCAATTTTTTTCATCTTTGAGATAAGAGCCTCGATTTTAGAAGGAGAAGCCATGAGAAAGAAAAAAGAGTAAGAAGGGAAAAGAAAGAGTCTTGCCAGCGCCGGAAGTTGCAGAGGTAGGGAGATTGAAAGCTTGAAAGATCGTAGAAATGGGAAAAGACTTGTCTTTAAGGGATGATAGGAAAAGCAAAGCAAGGGGTAACAAAGAACTTTGCTGAAGAAGCGCTTGATCGAAAGATTGATCTTAGGGTATTCGGAAGGACCAAGACGTCGGAACTAGAGAAGAAGAGTACGAAAGGGCTAAAGTTTTTTAAAGGGAGAAAATAAAACTTAAATAGTAGAGGGAAACCGGCGCTACCAGTCAGAAGGTCAAAAGGTATCTAAAATCTCGGGGACATGCAAAACGTGTCATGAAACGTCACTTCAAGCATGTAGTGGGGCACGTGTCACGAATGAGGTATCGAAGTAAAACATTTCCTTCCCGAGCATCTTCGCTACTAGGAAAGGAAAGAGGCAAACTGTAGAGGTATAAAACCAATAAGACACTCGACAACCATTCGGTATGGGAAGCTTAGCTCGAAGCATCTATTAACAATCGATGACACGATGAAGGAAGACACCGAGGGCCTAAAAACAGGTACTTTCGAGATAAGAAACGCCCCGAGATATAGAGGAAATAGCTAGCTTCGAAGGAAAGATTCCGAGAATGGGCAAAATACCTTGAAGACATTCTGAAGACCACCGACCTACTCGACAGTCTCTGACATCCACGATTGAGTATTTTGTCTTATTAGTTGTAATCCACTTTCGACCTAGTCTATATAAGGCGAGCTCGAACGCCATTGTAAGGGTTGGATTTTTTGTGTAGTCTAAGGCGTGTGAGTGGGATTAGGTTAGTATCTCCTCAGGTATTTGAAGCATAATTCTCATGTAGTGTAATCAATGAAATATAAGTTCTATGAATGTTAAGATCTCCACTTTACTTATTCTCATACAAACCAATCTCGAAGCATTGTGTTGAACCTCGTAATCATCTAATTGGTATTTGTATGAACGATCTTCATGGCTGTTTGGTGTAAAATCTCTATGCAGATTTTATACCTACACAAACTCTCTAAGTATGGCAAGAATAGACTTGTTTCCTCAGATAAGTCTTTCCTAATAATGAGCTCTTTCGAATTAATTCATGGCAACTTACAATCTAAAGGTTGGCGAACCTAGTTGCAAAGATTGGCAAACCCAAAGCCTAAAAATCTTGTTAGGTTGGTGAACTCAAATGCAAAGATTGGAGAACCTTTAGTAAATTGCCCACATAGGTTGGCGAACCTAAAAAGAAAGGTTGGCGTGAGTCTAGAAGAGCTAACTTCAATTTCCAAATAAGTAAACTTAGATTGTACTAACTCAATGATGCAATTGTAAAGTCCGAATATCCTAAGCTCAATCAAATAGAACTTGATCATCACTCTCAAGATCATCATCGAGATGAATCAAATCTTGGAAAGGATATTTTTCTTCAATTTTCCATTATAGTCATACTCTCGACTAAATTTCGGATGCTAGAAAAGGTAATAGATGTTCATCGAATCAAAGTTGTACTACCTTTAGAAAAGTCCTCGTAGATTCCACACTTCCTCTCCATCTTTGATCTTCAAATTGCTTCGATCCGTGTCTCAACATCCTAATCTAACCCTAGTGTGAAACTGACTTTAGTATACTTAAATCAAGTATTGAGTTTTGCTCAACTAACTTTGACAACCAACTTGACATGCCAGCATCGGTGGGTTCAACCGCACATAGTGCCCTAACATAAAGTATAGAGAGACAATCATTATGATTGAAGGAAATGCAAAATAGTATAAAGGTGAAAGGAGAAAAATTGATTTTATTTGGCAAATCACATATACAAGATGAAACTTCAATATCTACTCGATTCCAACATGTATAAAATGTTTTCTTAACTAATAGTAAAAAATTCAAGGAAGACGGATATTTACAAGAATCTATCCAAAAATAATGTCATTTATGCTATGAAGAAGATGTATCAATGGTCAAACTAAGAGCATCTCCAACCATGAGCGTGTCAAATGCCAAATCCTATCTCATATTTGGCATTTAAAACTGAGATTTTCAAAAAGAAGTGCAGTGGGCGGATCCTATAATATAGCCAAACGTCTTTGATGGTAGCGTCCGAGAGTAAACGCATACTAATGATACGTTTCACCAGTAAACGGAAACACACGTTACGCCACACTGTAGGCGCATTTCCGTAATGCGTTTCACATCATACGCATAACTGAACTGCGTTTAACACTAGGCGCACATGAAGAAGACGCCCAACCATAAAGCGCAGGCAAATATAGCGTTTGACGAAACGCTATATTAAAATGCGTCTACAGATGACGCGTTTTAATCTTGCGCCTGTTATTAGACGCAACCATATAATGCGTTTTTGTTTTTTTGAATTTTGTTTACACCGTATTAACATCTATAACACGTATCACCAGCACGCGTTTGACGGTGGAGCGTACTTATAAAGAAAACCCTATCTTCTACAGTTCTACTATTTCCTTTAACTTTATTCGCAGGTCTTCACAGACAATTCACAGAACACAGAACCTAATCAAGATGCATTCCATCGTCTTTTAGCGCAAGATTATGATGCAACATCAAGAAACCCAAGAGGTAATTGATAAAACCGATGAATTTAGGGATTGAATTTCTGTAATTGCTAAACATGCAGTTTAGGGATTAAATTAGGGATTTAATTTCTGTAATTGCTAAACACATCAATAACATGCAGTTCATTTTTATTTCCTGATTTCCTGATTGTATGGTGTAATATTAGTTCCTTATTTGTGTAATATTTTGAATTTTATTTCCTGATTTCTCTCTAGGTTTTCAATTTTAGGCATGGGTTTCATAATATTGCCTAAAATTGTATGGTGCCTTACAGAATTTTATGTTTTCGATTGTATGGTGTAATAAGTTTGTATGTTGTAATTTTAGTACCTGATTAACTGATTGTATGGTGTAATAAGTTTGCCTATCATGGCTTTGTTCATATATCTTTAAAATTACTGAATTTGGTTGTTAAATTGTACTTTTGTTGTGCCCAATTCTTGTATTTAGCTTCAATCTTGCACCAATAATTCTACTAGTGCCATTTTTACAAGAACTATGGAAGAGTCCAACTTGAAAATGGCTAACAATGGGGGTGCACTTGCTGATCAAATGGCCAGGAAATTCTTTATGTATGTGTTGG
This sequence comes from Papaver nudicaule, assembly GCA_023529015.1. Lineage (NCBI taxonomy): Eukaryota > Viridiplantae > Streptophyta > Magnoliopsida > Ranunculales > Papaveraceae > Papaver > Papaver nudicaule. Next base: position 12,735 of record JAJJMA010219430.1, on the reverse strand, counting down.
GACAGTTCTTCTTATCCAATGGAAGAAACTACATTGATTCGGGTTGGTTGGCTGCCTTCGAATCTTTGGACAGGGTTGGCTCCTATGACTGGGGAAGTATAGGTTACGCCAACTTACTTGTGAGCCTTGACTTAGCTTGTAGGGTTCAGAAGTCATTGAATGGGCCATTCGGAATATTAGAGGTAAACTATTGATCAATAATAAACTTATTTGTGTGTTTGTGTTTCTGGTTTCATTCTTCTGTTTACATTGGTGTTATTCTTAACCAGTATTGGGGGTATGAATATTTGGGCATTTGTCGACCAATAGAACCAGATGAAAAAACCAAAAATCAATGGCCTAGGACTTCGAGGTGGAATGCAAGAAAGAAGGGGGTTAGCATTCATGTGCCAAGGACTTTGCTTAGTGACATCAAGGCCGAGGCCGTGGTTTGGCATCCATGGGACTCCGCCATGAGTCTCCTCCAATCTGAAGCGGGGCGCGCCGTGGAGTTGTCACATCAAAGGGTAGTATTTACTTGCAACTACATGGTAAGATCAATTCGTATTGCTTATGGTATTGCTTATAACATTGCTTATAACATATCTTAGGGCATTCACCAGATAACATATCTTAAGATCAACTACATGCTTCCTATAACATTGATAACATAGCTGAACATTGCTTACACCTTTATTTTATAGAATGTATGGTACTTGGGAGATCGTTGCTGGAGGCAAAACACTGATCATTTTGGGATCCAAGTAAACCCACCAAAGAAAACCTTTAGGTTGACAGATGAAGAAACTGATCTGTTGAGGGGTGTGGGTTGGCGGGATGCTACAAGATTTGTAACGTTCCCGGTTTCGTATGAGAAGTATCTAGCGTATTGGAGACATGTAACTAACTTCAAAGATTACGCAGTGGGTGTGGAATGGGAAATTGAGATGTATGGGGAGACGGGTGACAGGTTAATTTACAAGCTAGACCCCCCAAATCCCCGGGTGGCTATACCTCCTCAACACCAGTTACCCTATGTAAGTTTTCAATAAACATTTAGTAAATTTAAGTAGTAGTTTGGCAAAATAAGGTATATTTACCATCATATCGGCTGACCATCCTGTGTGATGTTCTCCATTGATCTCCGTTATTTTTGCAATGAAGAGTTTCACATCTCTGGCTATTGAGTTATAACGACTGTGAAGAGAGGACCAACTCCGCTTTGGTGCAGTTTCCAATAGAGTTTCATCAACCTTGTGTTTGATTTTAGTCCATAATGACTTCTCCGATTGATCTGATCCCGTGGCACCGTCTTGAGAAATTGCTAAATGTGCTGTACATATTGCTACATCTTCTGCTGTGGTATAGCTGGCTCCTCGACCTGCCATGGTTATTCAGATGATACAAATTTGTTGATAGAGAAAATATAAGAGAGCAATGAGAAACTGTCGAGCCAATTTGTTCATATATATAGAGGTTCAAAAAAAGAGTCGTTATAGAGGTTCAAAAAAAGAGTCGTTGAAATGGTAACGGTCGAAATCAAAAAAGCCGTTGAAGCTAGTGAAACGCAGGTGAATTATGCGCTTCAAAACAAGCGCAATTTTAGAGTACGTTTCTAACAGACGCTAAATGGGGTTCCGCCTAAACTGGGCGCAACCAAATACTTCGTTTCAAATGAGGCGAACTCTTATTTGACGTCTGGTGGTACGCATTATATAACTACGCCTAACTCACACGCAAACTCAGACTGCGCTCATCCCTCATACGCAACATTAATTTGCGTTTATGACCAAACGCCTTATCAGTTTTCGCTCGATAACAAACGCACTACCCAGCTCCGCTCCACTAAATCCTATCGAGGGTGTCAAATATGAGACGAAACCCTAGAAATCCTATCCTATATTTGACTATGGGACGAAGGCTGTGGTTGGTTTTTGATGGTTTGGATCTCATATATAGCTATAGAACCCATTATAGCACCACCACTAAGGACGCTCTAATACATCAAAAACTAACGGAGTTAACGGGTATCCAAAAGAAACCTTGTCAAATTCAATTAATCAGAGATCAAGTGTGGTGCTCAAAGATCAGGAGAACATACTGTAAAATTGAAAAAGTTAAGCAATTCAGTTATTCAAAAAGACTTTACCATATTTCTACGATGCAGCTCCTCCGCTTCTGTTACTTTATAAAACAGACAAGGGCCAACTTCAGCCCTGGAATAACAAAGACAAATCTATGAATGTCATCCGGGAATACAAGAAGCATGAGAACAGCTAAAAGGTAAATATTCACCTTTGTTTGATTTTCTTCTTCTTATTTTTCTTCTCACCCTTGTTTATGTTTCCTCATGCGCCCTCTGTTTGGTGTTGTCCCACGTACGTACCCGAATAAACTGAAGCTAAGCTCTTCACATAAATATCTTTCTCCGACCACTGGGAAATCCCCCGAACCTCACGGGGTTCTAACTCTTAGATGCTTCAGGTAATATATAACTATAGTTTTATTATCCTTCTCTGGCAGAACCTCACCATTATATAACAATTTTATTGGCCTCACATACTCAAATGATCTGATATCAGTCGGTTGGGAAATCCTGAATAGTTTATTCCAAGAATCACTAACCCCATATTCCTTCATCGCCCAAATATCCATGTGAACCATATAATTATTACCCAGTAAGAAAAGCAAGCCTTTGAAACCACAAACACTGACACAAAACTCCTTATTCAAAGTCAAACACTTGGGTTGAGGTAGTTCATGAAACATCTCACTGGAAATATGAAAAGCAAGAATAACTTTTCTATCAGACTCAACTGGATTTGCAATCCACTTGATAGCTTCATTACCAAGCACACTAGTAGAGAAAGATGAATAGTATTGCTTGAAGAGAAAACAGAATACAGAGAGGATTTAATAGAGGAAGGCCATTCAACAGACAAAGAAGAAGAGATGGCCGACCATTACAGTAAAGCGCAGCTAACCTGACATAACAGAAATAGGTAGCAACAAAACTAACTATCTGACACACACAGACTAACGGAAACCGTTAACAGACTAACGGAAACAAAGCAGTGTAATAGCGGTGTAAGAAAACAAAGATAGAAATTTCTTTTACTAGCCTCCCTCAAACTGATGGGCAGACAGGACCTTCAGTTTGTTCTGAAGGAAAGAGAATCTTGGACCTGCAAGACCTTTGGTGAAGACATCTGCAATTTGCTGATGAGAGGAAATGTAAGCAATCTGCAGAGTTTTGGAGTGAATGAGTTCTCTTATGAAGTGATAATCAATCTTAATGTGCTTCATTTTGCTGTGCATAACAGGATTTGAAGCTAAAGATATGGCACTCTTGTTGTCACAATTGATTAAAGGACAGCTTGGTAGGAAAATGTGGAGGTCCTTGAGCAATTGACATATCCATAGAATTTCTGCAGCAGAGCTAGCAAGACACCTGTACTCAGCTTCAGTGCTACTTCTGGAGACTGTAGGTTGCTTCTTTGCAGACCAAGAAATTGGGTTTTCTCCAAAAAAGATGCAGAAACCACTGGTTGATCTTCTAGTATCAGGGTCACCAGCCCAATCAGCATCAGTGTAACCAGTGATGGTATGTAGACCCCTTGTAAAGTATAGACCAAACCCCAATGTGCCTTTTACATACCTTAGTATTCTTTTTGCTGCTGTAAGATGTTCTGTAGTAGGAGACTGCATAAATTGACATACTTGATTCACAGCATAAGAGATTTCTGGTCTGGACCAAGTAAGGTATTGAAGAGCTCCAACTAAAGATCTGTATTCAGTTGGATCAGAGAGAAGTTCACCATCTTGAGAACTTAACTTTGCACCTGGAGAGCATGGAGTTGAACAAGGCTTGGAACCCATCATACCAGTTCTTTGCAAGAGATCCATAGCATATTTTGTTTGATGAAGAAATAATCCTTTGTCATTCCTTCTTACTTCCATTCCTAAGAAGTAATGTAGAGATCCCAAATCCTTCACAGGAAAATACTTATTGAAATGTTTGATGACAAAATAACAGTAGTCAGGTGAGCTCCCAGTGATAGTGATATCATCAACATAGACAAGTACTATAGTGATTATATTTTGAATCTTTTGAACAAAGAGAGAAGGATCAGCTAAAGATGGTTGAAAATGCAGTTCTAAGAGCACATCTTGTAATTTCTCATACCAAGCTCTAGGTGCCTGTTTAAGACCATATAGAGACTTGTTTAGTTTGCAGACCCAATCTGGATGCTCAGGATCAACAAAACCAGGTGGTTGAACCATATATACATCCTCTTGAAGATTGCCATGTAGAAATGCATTACTAACATCAAGCTGTTTGATGTTCCAGTTGTAGTTGACAGCTAAAGAAATGACAAGTCTGATGGTTGTTGGTTTAACAACAGGACTGAAAGTATCAGTGAAGTCCATACCTTCTCTCTGATGAATTCCTTTGGCAACAAGTCTGGATTTCTTTCTGTCTTCAGTTCCATCAGGATTGTATTTGATCCTGTAAACCCATTTGCATCCAATAACATTTTGAGATGGATGAGGAGGAACTTTAGTCCAAGTTCTTGCTCTCTCTAAAGCAGTGTACTCATTTCTCATAGAACCTTTCCATGCTGGTATTTTATTAGCTTGAGTAAAGCATGTTGGAACTGGATCAGATAAATTTGTTAGCAAACAAGTTGCTATAGGGTGTTTAGTGGCAGAATAAGCTTTTGGTTTGAATATCCCTGCTTTGGCTCTAGTAGTCATAGAATGACTTGTAGTATGATCTGAAGAGGAAGCTTTTGAGTCAGAGGATGAAGTGGTAATAGGATCAGAAGACTCAGTTGTGGTTTCTGAATGGTTTGTTTGTTCAACTTGAGGTAAAATGATATTTGGAGTGGTGTTTAATGTTGAAGTAGGAACAATGATTTCAGGAAAAAAGAGATTACTTGGTGAAGATAAATGTTGAGTAGAGGAACAGGGATAATTGTCTTCATTAAAGATGACATGTCTTGATATGTATACTCTGCCTGTGCTGTCATCCAAACATCTGTATCCTTTGTGAGAGGTACTATACCCAATAAAAATACATTTCTTGCTTCTTGCTTGAAGCTTATTCTCTGTATAGGGTTTTAACCATGGATAGCATTCAGAACCAAAACTTCTTAAGTAGTTGTAATCTGGAGGTTTGTGAAATAGAACTTCATATGGTGATACAAACTGTAATGATTTAGCTGGTATTCTATTTATAACATAGTTAGCAGTTTGAATTGCATCAACCCAGAAAGAGTTAGGTAAGCCAGATTGAAGTAAGAAAGCTCTAGTCACCTCAAGAAGATGCTTATGTTTGGATTCAGCAACACCATTTTGTTCAGGTGTGTGAGGACAGGTTAGTTCATGACTGATGCCATGAGTAAATAGAAAGTTACTTAAGTCATTGTTGACAAATTCACCACCACCATCAGTTCTGATAGTTTTGATATGAGTGGATAGTAAATTTTCAGCATAGTTTTTGAAATGAGTAAAGATAGTTTTGAAATCTGATTTAGCCTTGAGTGGATACACCCAACAGAATTTGGAAAAGTCATCTACTATATTGACATAGAATTTAAAGCCAGAGACAGAAGTAGTTGAGCAAGGACCCCAAAGATCCAAATGCAAAAGTTGTAAAGGATAAGTGGAAATAGAACAAGAAATACTAAAAGGAAGCTTATGGCTTCTAGCAAGTTTGCATTCACTACAAAACAGTGGCTTATTACATAGATCAGTGATCTTTAAAGTTTTGCAAATTCTAGATAAAGACTGAAAAGAAGGATGAGCTAATCTTTTGTGCCAAATAGCAGCAGAAGTCTTGACACAAGAGTAAGCTTTAGGAGCTGATGTAGAAAAACTTGAGTGAGCTTTAGAATTTGATGCAGAAAGACTGGAATTTGTAGAGCAGTAAAGAGGGTAAAGCCCATTCTCAGTTGGCCCTTGTAAAATAATCCTCCCCAACTTGAGATCCTTGACACAATAGCCATTAGAATCAAAAGTTAGAGAACAACAGTTATCAGAAGCAAATTTTTGAACAGAAATTAGTTTTTGTGAAGTTTTTGGAACATGATAGATATTTTGAAGCTTAAAAGTATGATTTGGAATATGAATGTTAGTGTGCCCAAAGTGAGATATAGACATACCTTCTCCAGAGGCAGTTGTGACCTTGTCAGAGCCATTATAGGAAGAAGCAGTGTTGTGGATGTTGTGCATATTTGGTGTGAGATGATGGTTTGCACCAGTGTCAAAGTACCAAGGACTTTCACCCAAAATACCAGCAGTAGCCATCATAGCAGTACTATTCTGTGGGGTGTGATGACCTTGATAAGCAAAATTGGTTCTGTACCTACACTCAGCATCACTGTGACCATATTTGATGCATATTTGACAAGTTGGTAGGTTGTTACTGATACTCAGTTGGTGAAATTGATGAGTGTTAGGTGCATAAACAGAACCACCACCATACTGAGAAGTACCAAAGCCATTGTTGTAGCTATTATTAGATCTACCACCAGAATAAAATCTACCTCCATTTCTTCCAAATTGGTTTCTGCCTCTTCCTCTGTAAGAGTTAGATCTGCCTCTCCCATAGTTGTTGTTGTAGTTGTTGTTGTAGTTGTTAGGAGCAGAAGGAGAGTTGTTGTTACTATTTGAGGTAGAAGCAACAAAAGCTTTTGAAGAAGCATCAGTTACAGTACTTTGCTTCATCTCAGCTATAGATATTTCCTCACTTAGTAAAAGATTGTGAAGATTGCGAAAAGAGACTGGTGGATCTTTGAATCTCATGGTAGTGCAGAAAGAAGAGTATTCAGATGGCAAACCTTTGAGAACTGTGACAAGAAGCTCACTGTCACTGACTGGAGAGCCACAAGCAGCTAGAGAATCTTTGATTTTGCCAATCTCAGAGATAAACTTAGTAACAGTAGAGGTACCCAATTTCATGTTTTGTAACTGAGTTCTTAGTTTAACTATGTGTGTAGAAGAAGAACAGCCATATCTTTCTCGAATAGAATCCCAAAGCTCTTTGGAAGTAGATGCAAAAGCAACATAAGGAAGAAGAGATGGAGAGACAGAGTTGTTGATGAGGAGAGAAACAGTATTATCTTCATCAATCCATGTAGTATAGGCAGGATTGATAGTTTGATTAACTCTTGCAGCTGCATTAGCATATTGTTCAGGACATGGATTTCCTCCTGTAACATATTCATAAACTTTGTATTTTCTAAGAACTTGAGATACCAGATTTTTCCATGTATGATAATTGTCTTCTTGAAGTTTAAGAGGGACAATGTTTGTTAGAGTATGAAGAGGGAGATCAGAGAAAGATGTAGTTGCAGCCATTGAAGAAGATTTTTAGATTTTTCATGAAGAAGATTAGGATCGAAATTGGGAATAAAAACCCTAGGAATTGTCTGATACCATAGTAGAGAAAGATGAATAGTATTGCTTGAAGAGAAAACAGAATACAGAGAGGATTTAATAGAGGAAGGCCATTCAACAGACAAAGAAGAAGAGATGGCCGACCATTACAGTAAAGCGCAGCTAACCTGACATAACAGAAATAGGTAGCAACAAAACTAACTATCTGACACACACAGACTAACGGAAACCGTTAACAGACTAACGGAAACAAAGCAGTGTAATAGCGGTGTAAGAAAACAAAGATAGATATTTCTTTTACTACACACCAGGTGCTCTTCCATAAGACAAATGATACGGAATAAACCCTACGCTTTTCCAAGAATCTTTCCGTAATGCATAACCCTAACTTCACAACTATCATCCTCATCACCAAAATTCACAGTTCTAATCATTTTATAATTATCAATCTTGGAGTCATATCCAAACGCATAAGACATTTTATGAACAAAAGTGAATTTCTCAGGAAACTGGATTTCTGTAGTTGGTAATTTCTTATACTCCCTGGTAGACGGATTGAAGATACAAAAAACATCTTCATAAGGGGAATGCAAACTAAGTCATCAGACGTACCAAATAATTAATCACCCCAATTTTTAAATTTGAATGGGTACATTACCTCAGTACCATCATTGAATAGAAATAGTGACGATGAACCAAAATCTATAAAGTGGAGATAACCAGTTCTAAGCATGGGAGCAATTTGGTTGGTTTCCTAGCATATTTCAAATGCATTTTGATAAACTTAGGGTTTCAGAGTAGTTTTCACCAATCTTTGGATACACACTTAAACCAAGAAAGGGATTTCACTGGTAACCTAGAAAGTATGTCGACGATGATCCTCTGGGAAGGTAGCCATGGCTGATTAAGATAGCAGTTATGCGACGATATGTCGACGATGATCAAGAACCCTTGGGAGAGAGATGGAAGATATCAATTACTAAGTGCACCTTTTTATATTGCGAAACAAGGGTATCGCCAGGCCTTAGGCCTAGCGTCAACCGCTCGTGTGCCTTCGGCACCGAGACCCTTTAAAAAAAAATCGTGCTTTTGGTGGCCCACATGAGATTGAACCGAATTTAATTTAAAAAATGAGTCATAGTGAAGAAATCAACATAGGCTGAGAGCCCCTGAAACCTAAAAAATGCATGAACTTCTAAAATCAATCATTACAAATCGTAAACTTCCTCTCTGAATTTGATGCTACTAATTATTTTATTTTTTCAATTGAGAAACAGATTTCTTTTAAACTTAAATTTATTAGTTTGGTATATTTTGAGACATTTAACCTTGGGATGCGTACTTCTAAGTCTCCCGATACAATCTTTGCTTCGATGAGTTTGTGGCCTAAATTAGTTACATTTAACCGGGTTCCTTCGCAAAAGGCCAATTTGCCGATCTAATTTGGAAGGAGTGTAATTGTGCTCCCAATTCTCAGTTGTAAGTCATGGTACGATATTCCTTCAAATTGTAGGTTAACCAGAAAAGCCGCAGGATTCAAATCTCCTTGATCATGATGGGTTCTTCTATTTGGGTAACCTTGCCAAAACTCAAGAACAATCTATTATGTTCTATAACTAATTATCCAAGATTCCAAGAAAGAAAAAACTCGTATAACTACCCATCGTCCTATAAACTTAGAACATGAAATGCAACAACTTTACAAACATTTGAGAACTGCTAATCTACAATTTAAAACTTCATTACAAAAAATTTGGCAACACAATAACATGAATGTCACACCTACACAAAAAGCGAAGGCCAAACATAAGTGCATTAACTATAAATTAGACCCCGATTGATATCTCAAACCCTTCTTTAAGAGTATTACATATGATCAACAAAGTTACTCATTAACTGCGTGTACAACAAAAAACTATGTTGTTAGGCTTAATACAAGAGATGATATTGCACAATATTTAACTTCACATTTCAAGACCATTAGTACTTCAACAAATTCGTGCTTGAAGACAAACTTTTCGATGTTATTCCTTCATTAATTTCAGAACCAAAAAATGGTGAACTGATTAGAGTTCCAGACAATGAGGAAATTCATAAAACTCTTAAGAGTAAGGAGAGTTGGAGTGCACCTGTTCTAGAAGGTTTTCAAGCAGAGTTTTACAAGAGTCAGTGGGGCATAGTGGGAGATGATGTATGTGAGATGGTTGAGAGGTTTTCTGAGTCAAGATTTTTGTCAAAGGATTTAAACAAGACTTACATTTCTCTAATTACTAAGAAGAAAAAGGCCATCATTGTAGTTGATTACAGGCCTTTTGGCTTGTGTAATACTTCCCAAAAGATTATATAAAAAATCTTGGTCAACAGAATGCAGACTTTGACGAGCAGAATTGTATCACCTTATCAAGATGCTTATGTTTCAGGCAGAATGATAAGTGATCGCACAAGAAATTGTTCACTCAATGAAGAAAAATAGAGGTCAGATTGCCTGGATGGCTTTGAAGTTAGATATGTCAATAACATTTGACAGGTTGGAGTGGAATTTTCTCATCAAGCTGCTCAAGTGTTTTGGTTTTTGTGATAAGTGGTGTGAGCTAATTCAACAATGCATTAGCTCTACTACTCTATCAGTTGTTCTTAAGGGCTCACCTTGTGAGGTTTTTCATCCTTCAAGAGGCATCATACTATTTTTTTCATTCTAGCTATGGAATATCTTTACAGACAACTCCATCAATCTATGCAAGACTCCACAGTTTCAGGTAAAGTGGATGCATCTTCACCAGCCATCAAACATTTGTTATTTGCAGATGACTGCTTGATCTTCACTCAAGCAAACTTATCTTATGTTTACAATTTACTTTCTATCCTAGATGATTATAGTGACATATCAGGTCAGCTAATAAATTTTGATAAATCCTCAGTTCATTTAAGTATACATATCCAGATATAGTTGCAACACTCACTGATATTCTAGTGTCAAAACAATGAGTTCAAAAGAAAAATATTTAGGTTCACCACTTCTTTTTGGTCACCCCAAACTAGATGCATTTGCAGCAATTAAAGAAAGTTTTGAGTACAGACTTGCATGGTGGTATTCTAAGTCACTCACTCAAGCTGGCAAGGTCATAATGGTTAAGCATGTACCTAACTCAGTTCCACTATTCCAAATGCGCACTTTTAGGATACCCATTACTCTGTTGGATAAACTTGAATCAATTAAAAGAAAGTTCTTTTAAGTTTATAAATCTAACATAGGGGTCAACTTACATTCATGGAGTAAGTTGTGTGCACCAAAAGAAAAAGGAAGGCTGGCATTCAGAGATTTGGAAAAGCTAAATTTGGCATTACTCACCAAGTTAGCTTGGAGGTTGTGCAATAATTCCCAATAATTATGGTTTCAATTGCTAAAATCTAAGTTCTTTCCATAGGGGGAATTGAGACATGAAATAACTTTTTTCCACTGACATCTCTTGGGTCTGGAATGGTATGGAAAAAGGCTGAAAAATCCTTCAACATAATTACTTCATGGAGATCAATAATGGTGGGAAGACAAAGATTTGGCTAGAAAGATGGGTGACATGTCCACTCTACGGGAATCTTGCTACTCATTATGAATATATGTGTGAGTTATATATACTCATACTCATTCATGGAATGTCCCTCTGCTCGATCAATTGTTTGATGTTCAAACAACACAAAGTCAATGTTCATAGATAAGAGTAAGGAGAAAACGATGATATGAATGCCATCAAAATATGGAAGTTTCTTAGTCAAGATTACATATAATAAGCTTGCATCTACTACCACTGATGTCATTGTCAGAGGAGGAACACTTGATTCAGCAATTTGGAAACTATTGTGGGAATGCCAATTACCTCATCGAATTAATCTATTCATCTTGAAGTGCATTAGAGAGGTTAATCCTACCAGGTGTAGACTAGATTTTCATAATGTGCACAGAGAAACACAATATGGTGTATGTGAAAAAGGAGGGGATACCAAGGTACACCACCAACTTTTAATTTCTTGAATGTATGTTGATTGTTTTACTTGAACGATCTCACAAATCAATACTCAAGTAACCTCAGTTGAATTCTTTATTCAAGAACTGAATCTGAGCAAGAACAAGTTCTCGTTAATCTCAGGGAGATTGATTCACTTAAAGGTTCAATCAATGTATAACAATTGCAATACTTTAATTATATTGATCAGAGATAATATAATGCGGAAGATAAAAGTAACGCAAGACATCAGAAGTTTTGTTAACGAGGAAACTATAACCAACAGAAAAATCCCGGGACATAGTCCAGTTTTGAACACACGTAATATTAAGAGAATACAGAAGCTAGCCTACTATGAGACTCAGACTGGAATGTATCGAGATTGAATTAACCCTCCAAGCAACTCAGTACCATTGTGCTCCAACGTCTCTTGACTTCAGTAGAAGCCTACGCACTTGATTCCCCTAGCTGACGTCGTTTACGGGCCTAGGAGTTGCTCCACAGTCCTTCGTGAAGACTAGCGCTACCCTGCCGCTAACAGGACGCCTGGTTGTACTCGATTTGTCTTTCAACAAAGAATACGAAAGGTTTGTACTCAATCCGTCTTTCAACAGAGAATACGAAAGATGATCTCCTTTAGATGAGTAATGGAAATCTTTAGTTTTCTTCAAAGAACTTACAATAAGTTATTAAAGCAAACTCTTACAATTAGGATTTATTCCTTCTTTCAGAAACCCGACTGTATAACTAAGTTTTATACGTTCAGAATCCTAATTTAGATTAGGGTTGAACGAAACCTAATTATCTCTACCACACATGTTTGATCTTAACACGAGGTCTAGATTAAAACTTGTAAAACTTCTAGGACTTATAACACAAGTGCAGTCATCGAAGTTTTCTATCGTTGATTAAATCTTTCAAAACTAGATTTCAAACCAACCTAAGCTGATATACGATCTAAGGTTGTGATTTAATCAAATCTAGGGTTTCTAACCGATAATCCTTGAATGTTCTTGGAGCAATAGACAAGGAATTATGATAACCCTAGATACAAGATTTACAACTATTAAGAAGATAGAGACTTGTGCTTTGTGATCCCAAAAAAAGTCTTTTAATCTCACTCGTGTTCGTGAAGAACAGTAAACAACCTTATGCAGCACACACAATGGTTTTCAAAGGGATGATCTTTTTGTGCTACATAAGTCATCTGTATATAGCGAATGACCAAGCTAGATTGCTTAAGATTCAAGCAATGTTAACTTTGGGCTCAAGAAAGTTCGTGAGCTTGAAAACAAGTCCACTAATTTCTTTGGTCCAAGTATAGACCGTGCTCAAGAGACTAGACGTCAAAAAC
>JAJJMA010219418.1:7972-26112 GCA_023529015.1 Papaver nudicaule | reverse complement strand
AACAAAACTTTTCAAAAGCAGCAAGTCCATACACACAGTCCGAGTAAATCGGAACCGTGCTCTGATACCAACTGTGACAGCCCGGTTTTCCGGAGTCTCCAGCGGACACGGGTTCAGACTTGTGGGTCGGATCCGATCCGTCTGGCAAACCTGAATAACCGGACGGCCACTCGTGTGGGTCTAGAAAATTCCTAAAACATTTTAAGAAACAAAATTTAAAATCCAAATACAAATAAATTGTATTATTAAAAGAAATATAGTTTTATTTTCGCAATTACAAAACTATAAAATAAATACATAATTAAAAGTACAAACTACAAAACAAACCAACATTTCGATTTAACTCAAAACACTTAACGCCCAAATCCCCTTGATACATAATAATTTCTTTATCAGCTAGTCTTGCTTTATCTCTGTGGAAGGAAGAAGAGAAAGGGGTGAGCAACCACAGCTCAGTAGGAAGTCTCCAAAGATAATATAGTGCACCGAAAAAAAACAAATACATCCAATACATGAAAAAAACATAAAACCTTGAATGCAAGTCAAATTTGTTTTCCAAAATTACTTACACCATTTTCAAAACCATGCAACAGATAATATATATAATTTAAAATTACGAAGTTAAATATGTTAATTACTTACTCCATTTTATTCTCAAAATCAACCTTTAATAATCAAACCTCTAATAACCAACCTTTATTTTTCTAGGTTCTTATCTACTTGTCAGGGTTGTTACGGGAACCACCAACCGTTCCTCGAACGGCTCTCTCGAGAGATTGCCAGCTGTCCTGGACTTTCTGACACTTCCACAAACTCTTTTTTTTTCTTTTTCTTTTCTTTCCTCTTCTCTTCTCTTTTCTTTTCACTTCTCTTTTCTCATTCAAAATATTATCCATTCACAAACACCTTTATATCGCTTATATGAAGTCAAAACCCAATAACAATGCATTTATAAAACTCGTAATCATGCATGTATATAATTAGATGGTTTAATAAGGAACCCCAAAACATTCATCTAAAATAATAAATTATTAATAGAACCATTATTTTTAAATGAATATAACAATAATCAAATATCAAATTCAATTCAAATCAATATTAGTTTATCAATATTAATAAAATTACTGTAAAGATAAAACATCAATATAATGCTAAAAATAGGTTTTGTTTGATAATAGTAGAAACCCCTACCTCAAATAGCAAATTCCAAAACCTTGATGCCTTTTTCCAAAACCAATAAAGTAGGTGCCTAATCTTTGTCTTCTTCTATAATTAAAATCAGGAGAAGGAGAATGTAGAAAATAAAAACAATACTTTTATTATCTTTCACTTTTGTTCTTTTGTGGAAGAAGAAATCAGAGAGAGAGAGAAAAACTTAGGTTTTACTTTTTATTGTTTTGTAGAAGGTAAAAGGAAGGAGTGAAGGAGAAAAAAAATACTGAAAGTGATGGCTATCAAAAGTGTTATTCTTTTGTTGTTTTGTGAAAGAAAAGAGAAGGATTTTGATGAAAGTGACGGCTAGAAAATAATAGGGTTTTACTTTTTGTTGTATTGTAAAAGGTGATGGAGGAGAGAGATAAATATTCTCTTTTATTATTTGTGAAGAAAATACGTGAGATGTGAGAAATAAAAGGACAACTCCTACTCCCAACCACAACAAAGATAAGGGCTAGCCGATAAGTTTAGTTATTTACACCCAAATTTAGTAAAATACGACCAACACTTATATGAGTTAGATTTTGGCCCGTAAATCATGATCCGAAAATACATGGTCTCACACTATTAACCCCTTAAAAAGAATTTCGTCCCGAAATTCAAAACTAAAAATACGGGGTCTCACACTATTAACCCCTTAAAAAGAATTTCGTCCCGAAATTCAAAACTAAAAATACGGGGTCTCACATGCATTTTCCCCCACACTCATTACCTCATTACCCTTGAGTTTTCGCTTCTTGGTACACAAATCCTTCACCACTTTCGCAAAATGAGGAATTTGTTTGATAGCATCCACAAATGGAATTTCCAGATGAATCTTCTTGAGAATTTCTACAATCTCAGTCTCTTGTTCCGTCTTTTTGGAAGTAGCAAACCTGCGAGGAAAAGGCAAAGGCGGAACATAAGTAGAAACAGGAGGTTTAGAAATTTTCTTAGATACCTTAGTAGGTTCAGGAAGAGTTTCTGATTCCTTGTCGGGTTCAACTGAATTCGATTTGGTGATCTTATCTTCCTGTTGCACAGTTTGTGTACTACTTCTCAACGTCACGGCATTCACCGTTTCTTTTGGATTGATGATAGGTTGAGAAGGGAGTTTCCCACTATTCTGTGACTTCAATTGGTTCAACTCAGCTGCCAGAGAGCCCACTTGTGTTTGTAATTCTTTCACCGTACTCTCAGTCCTTTGCATGAATGATTTCAGCAAATCCTCCATGTTGGAACCTTGTTTTTGTTGTTGCGGTGGCTGAAATTGTTGTTGGTACTCGTTGTGGCGGTTGTAAATAGGCTGTTGAACCTCAGCTTGCTTGTTAGCATAACTGAAATTGGGGTGATCTCGCCATCCTTCATTATAAGTGTTAGAATAGGGATCATATCTCGGCCTCTGCTGATTTGGAAATACAGCATTAACTTGCTCGTTGCCCTCTTGAATTGCTGAATGTTGAGGTATCACCGCCACTGCCACCTGTTGCAACATAGCAGTTAGATTATCCATTTTCTGATAAAGATCGGGAGATGCACTTACCTCATTCACTTTCTTGACAAGAGTTTCAAAACGGTTGTAAAATTGTTGAGAGTTAGCTGCCATGCTATCAATCAATTCCCTAGCCGTTGTTTCTGTCTTGCTCATAAATGCCCCTCCACTTGCAGCATCGAGGAGGTTCCGATCAGGGGGAAGCAAACCTTCGTAGAAATTTTGAAGAATTTGCGTATCACTCATTTGGTGGTGTGGACAGCTCGCCACCAACCTCTTATATCGTTCCCAGACCTCGAACAACGTCTCACCCGACATTTGGCGAATTGACGATATTTCCCTCTTGATTTGAGTGGCTCGAGAAGCAGGAAAATACCTTTCTAAGAAAAGTTGTTTCATTGCTTTCCAAGTCGTAATACTCCCCGGAGACAAATAATAAAGCCAATCCTTCGCCGAACCTTGCAAGGAAAATGGAAAAGCCTTCAGCATGGCTCCATCTTCATCTTCATCATCTTTAGGAAGCATGGCCAAAACAATGTTACGAAATTCCAGCAAGTGATTGCATGGATCTTCATTGACCATTCCGTGAAATTTAGGAAGCTCTCTAAGCAACCCTGGTTTAATCTCAAACTTAGATGATGTTTGGATACACCAACGTTGTTCATCGAGCTTGTGGGAAGCTAATTCTCTTAGTGACTTGTCAGCCATAGCTTCTTCGTTTTCCAGAACTTGTTCGTCTGGAATCTCCTCGATTTCTTGTAGCACAGTCCCTTGGCGAGTAACAATACCGCAACGTTCGTATTCCCAACGTTTCGGTGCCAGAGATAAGTACCTGAAACAAGAGACTCAAATATGAGTATAGAAATAATAAAATAGAACCCAAAAATAAAATAACAAACGCTATTGCCTCCCCGGCAGCGGTGCCAAAATTTGATGCGTGTCGAATCCGCACAAATATACTTAAGTCCTAAACCTTCACAATATGTAATAATATAGTATATAGGTAAGAACAAGTTCGTCCACGAAGAGGTAATGGTTTGTTATTTCAATATTTGAATCCTAAAGTAACCAAGGGGGGGGATGATTGTTGTTTTAAACTAAAAAGCAAAATAAAATAAAAGCAAGTAAATAAGACGCAAAGAATAATCGGAAGTAATCAAGAGTGGAGAATATTGGTTAAGGTTTCATCTTAAATTGCTTAACATGCATATGAATAATATATGGAGTATCAACTAGTTCTATCATCATCAAAAGCACTAGAATACATCATCGCGAAAATATTCCGAAATTTCCTAATGTCATCACACACCATAACGATGAATCTGTGAATACTAGGTAGAGAATAACTCGACACCATGAGTAATCGAGTTCAACTCTCTAAGAGCACTAAGTTTTGTGAAATAGGCTAATCAATGCAATGAACCACCATGAATGGTTCATTCAACAAAGGTAATATCCTACATATGACTCTCGAAGCTATCACCACCTCAATAATCATATCGTGCTACTTATGAATAGGTTCTTCAACTATTTCGTATCTCCAAACCTAATTCTAGCAATAGGTATAAACATAATCTAACTCAATTGGCCACTTGAATCAAAAGACATTCAACCTTAGTGTAATACATCAATCATACACTCAACCACATAGTAGAATAATATCGATGATGAAAAGAATAAGTTTTCAATTCCATAATTAATCAAATAACATATCTTGCAATTTTAGACTACATCCTCAACCAATAAAAAGAAATTTAGCTACTCATGTTGTTTTTCAAAGCAAAAGAAAACATAATTAAAGTGCTAGAAATCATAAAAACTCCCTTATGTAAAGCTCCAATCTTTCTCCCAATGTTCCACCTCGAAATCCGTGCCAAAACCCTAGCTTTTGCTTGCCTCGGCAAACGTGCCAGGAGAACTCCAAAAACTTCCGTCTGTCCGTGCGTGAACAGTAAAATTCCGTCTCTGTCTGTTGCGTGATATTCTTTGCTCCTGAACTTAGCTCTTTTATTCACACAAATCCAACCACTTTCCAAAACAAATCAATTTCCTAAACCTAATACACAGTTCAAGCCCAGCCAAAACTCATTGGGCCCAAAACAAAACACCTTAGCCAAGCCCATCTAACAGCATCGCCACTTCGTCGGTTCTGTGAAACTAGCAGCCTCTCTTCCCAGCATACGTGACAATCACACGCCCGCCATCATCTTCGTTTTGTCGGATACATGAATCCGACAGTTCAACTCAGTTCTCCTCCATTGATGGAATTAGCTTCTTCTCCACAGCAGACGTAAATCAACACACACAAATGACAAATCCACAGAAACCCATTGATTTATTCTCCCTCAATTACTGAACTAACCCATTATTCAGTCTTCAACTCTTATGTTCAGCAGCAGCACCATTCATCTCCTCTGTTTGTATCTGTTGCTTCCGTCTTTGTGACTCCTAGCAGCAGCTCTCCTCTCGGCTTCATTCAACCACTCAACTAATCCAAGAACAACACTGATTTAGCCCTCTCTGCAACCCCTAGAAGAACCCATCAATCTTAGCTATCCTGTGTTGTAATAATCCTTGCAATTGCACTATTTCTTGACCCTGTTGCTTTGGCCAACAATTTCTCTTTCAATCCGTAACAAACCTCTCTGAATCATGAACCCTGCAGTGACTGCAGCCTTATCCCCACTACTCTGCCTCTGTTTCAGCTCATTCTCCTCGTCATTCCTCTCTGCTCAGCTCATGTTTCACCTCGACCAGATCTGAAGAAAAGAAAGACATTTGCGTGTCTGACTTTTATTAAGACGAAGGTTACCCCTTAGCGGTTATCTGCAGTTGGTAATAACCCGGTGCCCTTAACTGATGTTGCCTCCTCCTTGCTATTTGGCTGCCCTGAGTAAATTAGTCCTGGTGCTCTAGTAATTCCAATCAGCTGCTTCAAATCCTTTGTCTGCCCCTTAGTAATTCTTTGTTTTTCGACACCATTGAGCTTGTATCCTTCTTGTGTTCAAAGACCACCAACTCCATGTGACTCCAAGTTATGAATTGAGTTGCTTTTGCTTCATTTAAAATAATATTGTTTCAAAATACCTGCAAAATAGAAAATGGTTAAAATAAACAATGTACGAGGCTTAAGTCGACTAAAGTGCATAGAATAGGTACTCTAGAATATGTGTTTTGCACACCTATCACAAAGCCCGTGGGTTTGAAAGAGAGTGAATTGTGATCATACTTATATTCAGTATTTTCTTTCAAATAACAATTAAATTTTATGCGAACCATCTCAATGTTAGCTAGCTCAATCTTACTGCATAATTATTTTCTTATTTATTTTTATTTTACTAGCTTGTACGCATAATCTCATGCAGCATCCAAGTATGTTTGGTATGTGAAGGGCTTTACCATGTGCATCATGGTAAACTTGGAAACCTTATTATAATTAGCTTGCTACATATTTGTTGGCATATAATTTATATGCTAGCTGCCTATACAGAGCTTGTGAAAAGCATGCAGTATGTAGAAGTATCCCAACTGTCGTTGTTGCATTGTGTCTCCTTTCGTAAACTGAAGCCCAGTTTTTCAACCAAAGGACAACCCTTCCACTTTGGGCTGTCTAGATCCATAGATTCCATACTCATGCGAGTAGAAACTCTGATATGATGATGGTGGAAAACAGTGGTACTTAATTAGAAATCCTTTTGTGAATATATAAGTTTCTTAGTAGTCATCAAAGTCAAGTTTCCGTTAAAGATCTTGTAACAACTCTCCAATTTTATTGTATGTCAGGGGGGTTCATTCACAAGGTCCTGCAGTTTCAGCATCTCTTGTTGCAGGAGAATCCACGGTATGTAATTTGTCTTTTGTTGCTTCACATGGAACTTTTTTATGAGGACAAATTGATGGGGAGTTATAGTTGTTTCTGAATAGGAACCTTATTCTTAATGATTGTGACGTAGGTGTCTACTCCTCGGAGTGCATCAACACCTGCGAAGTCGCAAGTAACAATGAACAGGATTTAATGAGGAAGCTGAAAGGATTTGATGGGCTTGTATTTCCCTGGGCAATGGTGATGCAAAAGCAAATGGTGGGAGTGGTGTGAAATGTCACAAAGGTTTCTTCATACCCTGATCTAAATCATTGAATTGGTTATGTAGATGGAGCAAATGAAATGAATTATCTTTTAACAGTAGCCATCCAGTAATTTTGTAACACTTCTTATTTTATGGCCTATGGATACAGTGGGTGTATAAGACTAACGGTTCCAGTGATGGAAGTGAAAATGGCCGTTGTAGCACGATGCATAAAGCTACTTTTGCAGAATTCGTAAAATTATATTCAGAAATTGGTGTTAGAAATCTTACTTCAATTTAATGTGTTTGAGTATAGAAATGATAAATTAGTTCTTTCATTAAGCTTAGAGAAAGAAAAGAGGGTATATTTGTAACTTTGAATCATTTTAAATGATTAGATCTTGGTTCAATTGGACATAAAGAATAATAAAACATTTTTTTTGAATTCCTTGGATTATAGAACAATTTGAAATTTTGGCAGTCTTTTAGATCATGAAATTGACAAAATCAGTCCTTTGGACCAATTTTGTGATAGTTTCACTCGTGTAGTTTTGCTTATCAATCTTAGTGCATATGTTGAGTAAAAATTGAACAATATTTATATTACCTAGGTGTTGATTAGTATTTGCCCCAAAAATTCAATTTTTGGTGCACTATTGAGCTTTATATTTATAGTCAAATGTATTGCGGAAAAAAAACTCTCGGTAGACCTCCATATAAGAATATCTATTTATGGTTTCGAGGATATTCTTATATAGAGTTTCTATTGTAGTCTACTTTATGTTGTTTTCCATAAATGTGTACCATTAATTTTCTCTTATTTTCGTCACCAATATGACATTTGTAAAACTTGTTGAAAAAGTAATTCTAGACTGGCAAATCTACATTTAATTTAGTATTTAATGATAAAATCTAATTCATGTATTAATGAGCATAGATCTGAAATGTCTCATATTTATGACAACAAGTAGCTCATTAGCTTAAATCGATTTTTGGTTTATATATAATAACTATTGCACAACACTAGTAAGATAATAGTACAGCATAATGGGGAGTTATTGTTTTGTTTGGGTTTTCGTAACGATGGTTTTTCTTCTGAATTTGGCAAACTGTGAAATTGATGGAAGGCAAAACTCTTCGAAAGAAGAAGACTTAGAGTTAGAAAGACAACTGAAGATGCTCAACAAGCCTCCTATCAAGACAATTTATGTAGGTTATATAAACTAAAAATCAAACGTGCCAACTTAGTAAATTGTTTGTATTTATTCTTATATATAATACAAAAAAGAAAAACAATTTCCCATTATTGATTTTCCTATAAACTAACTATGCAGCTAACAATCGTAACTTTGTTATTTCGATAGTCGTCATGGGGTGATATCTACGATTGTGTCGACTTTTACAAGCAACCTGCATTTGATCATCCTTTGCTAAAAAATCACCAAATCCAGGTTGGTTTTAGTGTCTTCACATATAATTTATTATTTGTATTTTTTTCTCTAATGCATGTGTGATGTAGTCATCCTACGATAACACTTGGAAATATAGAAATTAGTCTTCGACTTTCTAAGTTATTCACAAGCGATTTAAGTTTGTTTTTCAGATGCAATCCAATTGGGAGTTGAAAACAAATAGGGGTGAAGCGTCAATTTTTCGAACTCACTCAGAGAAGTGTCCACAAGGAACAGTACCCATACGAAGGACACGAAAAGAAGATTTAATCAGAGCCAAATCTTTGTCATTATCGACTAGACTCGTATCAGAATCTACACATGAATACGTAGGCATTATTGTATTATTGTTTTAAGGTCAAGTCTGTTGTTTATTTTACCTTTTTTTAATGTACATCAAAACTTCATTAGTTTGCAGGTGTTGTATATCAAAACGAAGGTGAAACATTTCAGGGGGCTAGCGCAAAGATAAGCATTTTGAAGCCAAACGTGAACCTTGATCAATACAGCTTAGCGGAAATTTCTCTAAGATCCGGTTGGGATGATCAATACACTCGAATACATGTTGGATGGACGGTACGTAAATCAATTTTTTCCCCGTCTGAACATGAACAAGTAATTATGGCATTATTATCTGTGATTTGAATCATGAACTGTTTAATACATGCATGTTGTTGTATTTATTCTTGACTTTTGCATAATTTGACTTTAAAATTAATGTGTATTTATCAGGTCAACCCCATATTGTATGTCAATGATACTACGGTTCGAAATTTTATATACTGGACTGTAAGTTTTCAATCGTACTTTTTCTGATATTGTTTAACTAGATTAATTATTTTTTCTTTTGATTAATAATAATGTTTCATTTTTAAGTCACGTAGAATATGATTTAGCTAAAATCCAACTATTATTTTTTGATAGGTTGATAATGGCAAAACGACAGGCTGCTGGAACACTCTTTGTCCTGGTTTTGTCCAAGTGGATTCACAAATTACTCCAGACGAGCCGGTTAATATCACGTCTACTTATGAGGGTAAAGTGTTCAGAATGCAATCCCATGTATATTTGGTAAGTAAACCATGCATACTGTTACAATATATAATTTGGTTTTCCTTGGAAATATTGATAATCCATGTTAAACAATCAGTCTCTTATTTAGTATTATGAATCTTTATACTTTTTATGTTTGATGTCATTCATAACAATTGCAGAACTCTACCGAAAAGAAATGGTGGTACGTAATTCAAAACGTGACGATTGGATATTGGCCAGCAGAAATTTTTCCTTTATTCGGTGACACTGGTGTCGATCGTATATATTGGGGAGGACATTCGATGGACAATGGAGATAGACATGCTCCTCAAATGGGAAGTGGTCATTTTCCAGACAGGGATTATACGCATGCTGCATATTTTACACAAATGCAGTATAACGATGTCTCTGGTGCACTTTTAGATCCTCACAGGAAAAGGATGACAAAAGTTCTTGGTTGTAAGAAAAATTATGACTTAAACTATTTGGGGTTTGTGGAGAAAAGTGATCGACGACATACTATACAATATGGTGGACCGGGCGGAAAATGTTAGCTTAATTGTGTGTTGGAATAAGGTGTTTATTCATATTGCGCTAATGATGAGAATCTGTTCAAAGTTTTTCCACTGTTTTTTTTTTTAAAAGATTCCTTATGATATCAATATATGATTTTTAGAGTATTTTCGTAAAAGGATAGTGCGTTTAGGAGCTAAGTAATATGGGTTGTAGAATATGTTGCAAAAGTGTCGGACGCATACGAAATCTTAATTATTCAAATGTTGGATAACAACGATATGTCTTGGACATTTATTGGTTACCAACAGTTAAACAGTCCTAGAAACGCCGTTTTAGATGCTAAAAACTATTTCTTGTTTATAGCCAAAAACATTAAGCATTCTTATCTCAAATCGTCAGTAGTAGCATTTTACGATTTTACTAATCTGTTAGAGATCTATTAAAGAACTAAGTATCTTTACACATATGATTAAAGGCGGGGGAGTGGGGGAGGGATAATGTGGAAAGAGGTTCAACCCTCTGTTGATTTACTGATTTACTAGATATTGTTGAAAGAAGGACAATTCTCTTCGACTCTAAAAGAGATGTGTTACTAATAGAGCGCACTAATTTAGTTGGAATGTATCCGATTCAAGATGAATGATATTATGATAGGACACCAGATTGTAATATTGGTGATGCCCTACATTATACCACTAATCATTGTCCTTGAAATATTGAGATAGCCTAGCTAGATCGTTCCTTCTAGGCAAATGCCAGCTCTCTTTGATGTAGCCATAAATAAATGTCTGCCTAGTGGAGTAACTAGATAACAACAATGTAGTCAAGAGATCGACGGGGATTGAAGAAGACATTCTCCCAAGTCCTAGATCAGTCAACTGAGGCATTTATTAGTCGTAGGACCAGTCCAATTAAGCATACCAAACAAAACCATATATCAAATTGATGAACTCAAATAAATACTAATGAATCTAGCAACAGCTAGTTGTTCCTCCAAGTTTCAATTATATGCAGATTCTGCAACCATGTATGAATTAATGCGTCTTGAGTTCTTGTTCCGTTATTTGATTTCATTGCATGTCGGCTAAAATATTCTTTGGAGGATAAGATGCATACTATCACATTCAAAATGCAGGTCAAGCCACATCTTTTGGAAGATTCCACCAGATAATTTTAAAAAATTCCCGGAAAAAAAGTTAGCTCACGATCAAATAGCTAAAAGAGTAATTTTATACTGACCGCATTTTTTTTCTATGTTTTGTACCGTGTAGTCATCCGGCGGTTGTTGGAAATTTGGTACTAAAACAGAGGGTGAGAAAAGAATTATCGTTTCTGGGTTCAAGGCCCTAGTAATAGATTCGACAACTATTCGACCCTTCCCAATTAAATTGGCGAGTACAATAGGTCACTGAATATTGCCTTCAGGATACTTGAAGCACTACGACAGAAAATTGAGTTCAAGGCTTGTACAATCTTGACCCAATCAAGAACACACAATTGATTTTTTTGATGATGCTTGTTAGAGAGAAAACAAAGAGAGTAAGATATCTTTTGAATGGAAAACTAGAACGCTATTTATAGAGGATTTGCATCCGTTGAAGATGTCTCTTCATCTTCAACAGGCATCTATTCAAAGCGAATGGACATGTCTCTTCATCAATAGACATCAATGGTGTCTATTGGGAAACGACATTTCTGTTCAGTTTTCTAACTGCGAATTAGAACCCTAAAACAGAAAAATTTCTACAAGACGTTGTCTCGCACTTTGCTAGGTCGATCACCGAACCCTATCATAGCGTTTACAAATTAAGGGTTTGTTGGCCGGTCAGGTCGATCACCACATTTTTATTCTGTGTTTTGTACCGTGTAGACATTCGACGGTGAATCTTAATTAATCAACAGATGGTTTATGGACCTCACCACCTAAAATTTTTCAGGAGCCCACTATATTTATGTCACTTGGTAACTTCGCCATATAAAACTCTTGGTTTGTTTACTTGTTTTTTTTTTTTTGGAAAGGAGAGAGGGTTAAGGACACCCCAACCAACAACAAAACAAAGAAAAGGGAAAAGGGAAAAAAGGCAAAACGACAGCCAAAACCCAAAAAGACAAAAAACAGCAAGGGCACAACAAAAGCCCAGCCAAAACCCTCTACTCTCTAACTCCTATAATACACCTTACCGGCAGCGTCTTCAGAAACAATCTGTTGTAGCTCATTATCAAAATTGTTGGGGTCTATAACTATGAAATCCCCATTAGGCCGCATGCTCGCCAACTTATCAGCGGCTTTATTAGCTTCTCTGTAAGAATGCTGCACATTGCAGGTCACAAAATTGCTCCTTAACCTCTAATAGACTCCCAAGTGTGATGGCAATTCCAAGGAGGCCTGGAAAGAGGATTATTGAAGTAAGACTGGACTGTCATCGAGTCAGTACGAAGCGAGACTTTAGGGTGATTCCTGTTAGAAGCCAGACGAAGCCCAACTTCAACACCTTGCAGTTCGTGAACAATGATGGTAGCAGGAGGAGAACTGCCAGTTACAGCATCGAGAGCACCACCATATTCACCCCTAATGATGGCCCCAAACCCACCACTGTCATCAGTGAGATACCCATCAGTATTAGCAGCCACTTCATCAGCCGCAGGTTTAATCCAGGTGACTGCAGTTCTTTTTGTAACAGTGAACTTTGCTTCACAGTTCCACATGTCGGCCAAAGCTCTGTTCTCATTTTTATCAGGCATACAAATTTCGCAAGACATGAGTTTGAGCCTTACCTCCTCCAAAATCTGAAACAGAACTTGCTCCAATGGGTGGAACTTGTTGGCAAATATTCTGCCATTCCTCTCACCCCAAATCTGATATATATATGCATTGAACACCAGCTTCTTCAGAACTCCAACAGCCTTAACCCCCTTGAAGTGATCAATGCACCATTTAATCTGATCATCCCTGTCACAAAGTCTTGTTCTCCTCATGCCAAGCATTCTCAAAATCTTATTCCAGATAGCAATGGAGTAGCTGCACCTGAAAAATAAGTGAAAGTCATCCTCCATCATGTTGTTGCAAAGAACACACTTTGGGTCCACATCCATGCCCCAAGAGAGAAGCTTGTATCTAGTCTTCAGTCTTCTATTCATTGCCAGCCATACAATGAAACAATGTCTTGGAATGCAGTTGGGAAACCAAACCAAGGTGTGCCAATCCTTAGTTGATGAATGAGGTGTTAGAGCATTGTAAGTGTCCTTAAGAGTGAACACCCCACTCTTCCCAGCTGTCCACACAACTCTGTCTTCAATCAGGGAGTCAGTTTTGGTACTTTGAATCTCCACTATAGTATCTCCAAGAGCATTGGCCAAGTTAGGAGAAATAGACCACGTACACTCCATCCACAAGACAGCTGCTGACTTTAGCATCAATATTGTGCTCAGAATCATAGGTCATATGAATGGGGAACTTGCTAAGCAACTGGCCACTAGGTATCCATTTGTCTTTCCAAAGATCGGTAGCTTCCCCATTGCCAATGAGATGCAAGACAAACTTGGAGGCCACAGATCTATGGTCCAAGATCTTTCTTCAACACCAAGAACAGTCAGATGGGACCTTCATAAGCCAAAAATCCTTTCTTTTGATGAGATTCTTGTACACCCACTCCACCCATAAGGTATCCTTGTGACTTATAATGTCCCAAATGTGTCTCAAGTTCGCTGCGATATTGGTACGTAGTCTCAATACACCTGACTCCCAACCCTCCTTCTCTATATGGGAGGCAAATGACAGGCCATCCCACTGCTGGTTGCTTATACGTAAGCTCAGTGCCAGCCCACAGAAATTTCCTGAACATTTATCTTACTAATTCGACAAACTACATATGGTCAAGATTTAAACGATGGGAGAATGTGTACCCGCACGCATGGGTATGGGGGTCTGCAGTATGCTCTTCCTTTGGCTTCGTGTATCGGTGACAAATTTCAGGTCCCATAATGATGAAGTTACATAATAAAGACATAGGACCCCAAATACCAGCTAGCAATAGGTAGCTAGCTAGGTGGTCGGTCTTTTTCGTTGAATAAGGTATTTTTGTCTTTGTCATTTGAACCAAATTCGCACCATTCAATTCGTACATGTACTAGCTAAGAAACATTCATTAATGAAGTTAGGACAAACAGGGGATGTTTAGTAAATGCCTCCCATACCATGTGTCTCCGATCCGATCATGTTGTTTGATTCATCAAAATCTTGATGGAACCCCGCAAATGTCAAGTTTGAATCTACATAAACCAAAACTCCTTTTGACTTTGCCTTTGTGTTGGAATACGCAAAGGGAGTAGCCGATAAGGTGTTTGTGCTGGTGTCTTAATCTGACTTAATTACCGACTCAATTCGAGTTAGATGTCAGACTATTTATTTTTTATTTGTATCAGATTTGACCTGATTTCTGATTCGGATCCATTTGATTCAATTATTAAAACGCCACTAATTCGAAGAATAATAAAATATCCAGCTAAATTAAATCAGATCTAACTCAAAAAATAAACATGTTAAATCAGATTCAGACGAGTCCCAATCAGCTTAAAAAAATAAAAAAAATTGATATGAGTCGAAAAGTTATGGCATTCAAGGATATGCCATACGCAAATTGGGTATATTGTTCAGTGTAGTGTGATAACCAAGACATTCTCTTATGTCATCAGAAAATTATGGATTGCAGGAAAAGGCGATTCTCAACAAAAGTAGTCATACACTGGGTTGAATCGGCTGACTCGTTTTGGTTGATAACATGTTAAGCTGTTGATTTCATTTGTAAAACCCAATTACTTTGATCTTACAAATTCTTACACAAGATTACAAGCAAATAATGATGATCACGATGACTCGTGCCATCAAATAGCTAACACAAGACCAGGTAACGAACGGTTAAGATGCTCTCGAGGTTCGCTTTGCCATACTGTCGGCTTAATCTGCTTAATCCGATCCCAAACCGATTTACTACCGATCCTCATATCTCTAACAGTAATCCATGTATTGAAATACTCTCTAAACTGAGTAATCAGACCATCTTGAACATCAACTGTCCAAACATGCACCCAGTAAGCTTCACTTCCTTCCCACCCTTCCACAATCACCCGGTCATCGATGACCGTTATGTTCCTCGGTTCGAACTTGAATTCCAAATCTAATGCTTCTCCGGTTAACATTCTCATCATATGTTTACAGTTTGGAGGTCCATGAAACCACCATTCTAAGTCTATTGCTAGAAGCTTAGAGACGGTTTCATTGTCACCGTGCTTCAGCGAATCGTAAAGCATTTCGACGCTTTTTCTTACGTGTATCTCCGGTTCCGAAATCGCCATTAGAGATGAGAAGCGAAAGGATTGAAGGTTTGAGCTATGAAAAGGAAGATGAAAGTGTAGTTGTGTTTGTGATGTATGAACCAAATGAATTCCTATTTATAGGGAGATTGAATGGAGAATGTGATGCCATAAGACCCATGATGGATGCTATATTGTGACTCATGAACCATTTGGATTGATTTGTTAGTTTAAATGTGAGGTGGAAGATCTAATGGACAAAATATACTCCAAAGATGTAGTTGGAAATCAAGTGTACAATGAATGTTTAGTTGGCCACTAGTGCAACAGACTTGTTAGATCCAGAAGGATGGCCAGTGGGGTATTATTATGGCATCATTCTTTCGAATGTCCTGTAGAAATTCTATACTCTGTCTGACGGTAACGTTTATGGGGTATCCTAATAACCACCATGTTATTGGCTAAACTTAGATTTAACCTTTTTCTTTTCTTTTCTTGTTTTTATAGCCTGTCTTTCTCTAGGATCCTTTATGTTTATTTCTGTTCTGTTTTCAAACAAGATGTATTTTTCATAAATAATTCTATATGGAATGCAGAGAAAATGCACCAAAACATTTGGCCTCACATATGTGTAGGCCCCACAAACTTTGGAGAAGCAGAAGAGTCATTATTGTAAGATGAAATATTTTGGACCTTTATTGGAGTAATTCTACGTTAACCGAAGAAAATCTAAGAGAAAATACCGAGGGTCCATCCAACGATCAGTACTTTGTGACTGATTCATGGGAGATTGTGTGATTGAAAGTGGGGCCAGCAGCAAAAATTTTATGTGTCTCACGAGATTCTTTCCGAGATTTTATGAGTCCTGTTATTAGGAGGAAAAAAACTGATACGAGGAAGGAAGGATTAAGGGGAGGGGATACAAAGTTCTGAGGAGGGATTGACTTTTCTCAAAAGTATTAAAATGTCTATAATATCCTTGCTTAATTATAGTTAGGTTTACAAACCAAACAACGCCCAAAGCCAGTAACAATTAGTCAACCAAAGCTTGGAAAAATTTACAACCAGGCACTATTGCCGTGATGGCTGTTGGGAAGACACTAAAACAACCTTCAGTAATCAAAACAATCTGTATAAAAACGATACAAGAGTAATAAGTAATATTTCTAAAAATGCCTTAACAGGGATCATGGTCCAATTAATAATCAAGAAATATCTATAAAAATGATACAAGAGTATATCATTGTACCATAAAACTTATCAGAGAACAACGGCCATGGCCAGCTAATAACTCTAAACAATTGTCAACAGAAAGTAATTATTCAGGAAAAATAGAAGTTCAAAAAGAGAACAACATAGCACTTCGTTTGTCCTGCTCTTGATTTCTCTACCACAAACTTGGCTCTCTACTTGGCTCTCTCAGCTTCTTGGGCAGCCTGTTTAGCTTCTATTGCAGCTGTGAATTCCCTTCCAAACGTCAAAGTTTTTATTGAAACATCCAATGCAAGGTTAAAGTTGGCAGCCCTTTCTGTCAAAACTTTACGCACTTCCCTACTAACAACCTACAAAGAACAATATCATATTCTTAGCAAAAACTCAGAAATGCAAAACTACTTGTCCCTAACAAATAATCTGATAAGCACACTAGTCTACAAGGTAAGCTTTAGGAATTTAGTAGTACTGATGTATGAGTGACCAAGATGCATACCTCTCTCATTGTGGGTAACTGGTCCGCCATTGGTCGTGTCCCAATGTTAACCTATGCATTATAAATTCCATGAAAAATTGATCATTACATTATAGAAACATGAATAAGACATGTTCAGATTAATGGAAAAATGTTTTTCAATCGATTAATGGTTGGGTATCATAGCCAAAAAGGAACCACTCCAACTTAAACAAGTTACTACATAGGGTATATAGAAATTCTTAACGGCAGAATTAAATTGGCAATCCTTTTTTTTTTTTTGATCAGTAAATTAATATATTGAAAGAAAAACGTTCATGAAGCATGAACAGAGAAAGCAGTACAAGGACTCGACCATAAATTGGCAATCCTTAATCTACAACACATATACTGCTATCCATGAAAGAGTTTAGATTATCGCAAAAAATAAGAAAATATTGATACCTCTCCTTCCATCTATTGATCGAGATGCATTTTGATCGGTGGTGCTTCTTTCTTTATACCCATTATGCTTCGATAATTTTGAATTCTAGCATTATAGGGCTTCAACCATTCAGCAGCATCCTCGGTGAATATTCTTTCCCAAAAAGCGAAAGTCGGAGTGTCCGGCAAAGGTGCGTTCCGCTTAAATTTAAGACCAATGAAATGATCACCGTTTACGAAAGCCATGTATGTAGAGTGCAAAGCCATTCAGTATAAGAGATTTATGCAAAGACCCAACAATACAAAGTTACACAGACGCAAAGCAAAGAGTATTAACGCTTAAAAAATACTAAAAAGGAGAAAGATTCTTACGGATCCTGAGCGCCATCGTAAAGCATGGGAATCATATGAACAGATCGATAAGAGAAGATTTGGTTTATTAAGGGTAGGGTGGGTATTCCGAATATATTAACTAGTTTTCCTTGGATCTGACTTTGACTGTGCATTGACTAAAATTTGGACAAAATCCTTCCCTCTTCGTATCTGTTTTTTCCCTCCTAATAACAGGGTAGGATTTTATACTCGGTATCAATATACTTTTCGCCTTTGTTGATGTTTTTTTTTCCTCGGTGTTAATACTTACGACGTGGAGGAAGCCGCCAAATGTTCCACATGTTGGGTGTAAACATCAGATATCTGTCATCCACGTGGCAGCATCTTCAAGACCAGGGGCAAGATAAGAAGGTAGAGCAAGAAGTTGTGAAGATAAACCAAGATAGATCTACAAACCTGATCAAAGGCCCAGATTCAGTCAGACAAGTCAAGGGTGCACACAGTTCCAAAAGACGTGTCGTACACCAGACAGTGCAAACCAGAAATACTGGTGACACGTGGAGCGGGACGCATAGGGGATTGCAACTGCCCGATGCTCATGAGCGGGAAAGTAAGTATACGTGGTCATCATG
>JAJJMA010219403.1:0-11111 GCA_023529015.1 Papaver nudicaule | reverse complement strand
TTTATTCCTAAGCAACCTATCTTATTGAGTGCTATAAATAGAGGTTTCTAGAACGAAAACCTCAAGCATCAAGCATACGTGAAGTTTCTCTGTGGAATTGATTGTAAACTCTTTTCACTTCGGTGAATGATTGTTGTGGTATAGTCATCCTCTATTAGGTAGCAGTTCCTCTGTGGGAATTACTTAACGATTATAAAGACTTCTCTTGAGAGTTGGGAAGCACAGGTAGGAGATTGAGACCTTAGTGGTTGAAATTGGAGTAACATGTAACCTTGGTAACCTGATCACGTTCTTGTCTATTCTACGGTCCTTCTCTTCTGATATAAGGCCATTCAAGAACTGATATGTTACACACAGGGTTGAAAGGAATCAACGCACGGCTGCACTCGGTGTTGTAAGACCTAGTTAGCTCCAGTTGTATAAGTTTCTTAAGTGATTCTTTTTACAACCGAGGTAGAGACAAGTTGGGCATAGTTTACTTGGTTTACTTGTCAGCCCCCGCTTGTAAGTAGATTTCCGTATGACCTGAAGCAATCCGAAGGAAGTCACTTTGTGTATGTCAAACTGATAGAGGAAAGTTCAAACATACAGTGTATAATTGAGGTTGCAAAGTCGGAATTATTGACACAAGCCTTTAACAACGGTTAAAGCAACTCCTTGGCCTGTAACAGATGTCAGCTAGGGGAATCAAGTTCGTGGCGATCTGTGGGGGATTTAAAGAAGTAAGGAGTGCGAAAGTAGCCTGTTCGCTTGGAGGGTGGAATTGGTCTCTGCTACATCTCGTACCGAAATCTTATAGTAGGCTAGTGTTTGTAGACAGTTTGTACTGTGCGGTGTTCAATCTGGACGAGGTCCCGAGGTTTTTCTACAAGTCGTAGTTTCCTCGTTAAAAAAATCTCTGGTGTCTTGTGTGCTTTACTTTCCGCATTGTGTTCTCTGATTATATAATTAAAGCAAACACAAGAAGTACATTATTAATAAACCTGATCGTTGCCCTCAATCCATCCATTGGATTTACCAAGACCCTGTCTTGCGTTGAACTGATCACTTGTGATCCAAACTCAGGTTAACAAATATGGATATTGATTTTTGAGATCGTCCAGATCTGACCATAAGACTCACTATCCCAAACGAAAAGTTGGTAGTATTTCGGTACCCCTGCTTTTTCAGGTTCGGGAACCGTTGTACACGTGTATTTTGTTCTTTCATGGACGTGTCTCACTTTCAGTGATACCCAGAAACAATTTTAACCTTTTGTTTAGACAATTTAACCATTGATGATCATAAGTTCCATGGATCTTGGCTCAACATTACACTTTTGTCCAGTGACAGTGAAAAGATGTTAATTGTGGGTTATCAATTACTTACAAACAAATACAAAAAATGAAAAAGACTCTAAGACACTTGCCCGACCACTCTATGACATCTCATTCCAAAGGGCAATGAATGAGATGCCAACCCTTCTAGCAATTAGTGCGAGGAAGTTAGAGCATGATTATGCTCTTTATGTGGTACTGAACTTTTTCTGAACTAAGGTTTCCATTCTTAGTTCTGACTCTTTTGAATTTCTCCGCTCCTTGTGTTGCCCTTAAGGAGTTAGAGTGTTTTCGATCTTTACAGGCTTCCTTGTTATTGGCAGCTTCAAAGATTCGAATAATATTCATGAGTCTGGCCGCTTTCTTTTGCAGTTTGTTAGCATACTTGACCTTACGTTTGTATAGATGGCACTGCTTGTAATCATGTCCCTTTTTAGCACAATAATTGCATTTAACAAGACGTTGCTTGTGCTTTACATGAATGACTGTTTCTTTGCATGATGTGTCACTAGAAGTTGTGTCCATGAGGATGGGACATGTTTCTAGTTCTGATTTGGAATCACCCGCATTATCAGAATTGACACACTCTGCAATGAAAGCTATCTCACTTTCTTCATCATCTGAGTTGTAAACATCAGAAGAATCGTCAAGTGTAGCAGCAAAGGCTTTCCCTCCGGTATACTTTCTCAGATTGGGACATTCTTCAGCCAAGTGGCCGAATCCTTTGCATTTATAATATTGTGGCATATCATCATCATCTCCCCTTTTGTTCCCTTCTTTAGGAGGGACTCTATCATGAGGCTTAGGAGTTGATGGTGGTTTTTTTTAATGAATCTTTTACCTCTCTTGTTTAGAAGATCTCTAAACTGGCAAGTTATCAAAGATATCTCTTCCTCAGTTTCATCCCCACTATGATTGCCGGAGTCGGTGTTCAAAGTACAATCTTCTTTTACAAGTTTCCTTGTTTTTTCAGTAGCTCTAAAACCAATGTTTTTAGGGTTACTTTGCTCATGATCGAAGATTTTTAGCTTGGCAACAAGGTCACTTCTTGTTATATCTAAGTCGTGTACTTCCTGGATGGCATGTTTCTTTGATTCGTACCTTGAGGGTAATGATCTCAAAATTTTACTCACAATGTCCCTTTCCGGAATAGCTTTTCCTAAGGTGTGACCGACATTCACTATCTCAGACAATTTGTGGTTAAATTCTTCAAAGGTATCATCCTCAAGCATTCGAAGGTTTTCCCAGTCAGACATGAGGTTATGAAGTCTAGCTTATTTTTCTGCTGCATTCCCTTCGAACACGGTCCTTAATATATTCCAAGCCTCGTGAGAGGTTTCACATGTGGCCACATGATGGAAAAGATCAGGTGTTACTGCATGAATGATAGCATTAAGCCCATCATAGTTTTTCTTGGCGGCGAGAGTTTCCACGTCATCATAAGCCGCTATGTCTTTGGGGACAGATACACCCTCAACTTGAATAGTTGGTGGTGTATATCCTGTTTTGACATAAACCCAAGTTTTGAAATCTCGGGCTTGCAAAAACGATTTCATTGCAGTCTTCCACCATAGGTAGTTTGTGCCATCAAACTTTGGTGGTACGTTACAAGATCTTATGCTTTGTTCCATAACTCACAAGCCGCGATAAACACAGACAGTTATATCTTTTATGTGTTCACCGGCTCTGATACCAATTGAAAAAGAAGGGGTACCGAAATACTACCAACTTTTCGTTTGGGCTCGTGAGTCTTATGGTCAGATCTGAACGATCTTAAAAATCAATATCCAGATCTGTTAACCTGAGTTTGGATCACAAGTGATCAGTCCAACGCAAGACAGGGTCTTGGTAAATCCAATGGATGGATTGAGGACAACGATCAAGTTTATTAATAATGTACTTCTTGTGTTTGCTTTAATTATATAATCAGAGAAGATAATGCGGAAAGTAAAGCACATAAGACACCAGAGATATTTTTAACGAGGAAACTACGACCTGTAGAAAAACCTCGGGACCTCGTCCAGATTGAACACCGCACAGTACAAACTGTCTATAAACACTAGCCTACTATAAGACTTCGGACTAGGATGTAGCAGAGACCAATTCCACCCTCCAAACGAACTGGCTACTGTCGCACTCCTTACGTCTCTAGATCCCTCACAGATCGTCACGCACTTGATTCCCCTAGCTGACGTCCGTTACAGGCCTAGGAGTTGCTTTAACCACTGTTAAAGGCTTGTGTCAATAATTCCGGCTTTGCAACCTTAATTATCAACTGTATGTTTGAACTGTCCTCTATCAGTTTGACATACACAAAGTGACTTCCTTCGGATTGCTCCAGGTCATACAGAAATCTACTTACACGCGGGGGCTGACAAGTAAACCAAGTAAACTATGCCCAACTTGTCTCTACCTCGGTTGTAAAAAGAATCACTTAAGAAACTTATACAACTGGAGCTAACTAGGTCTTACAACACCGAGTGCAGCCGTGCGTTGATTCCTTTCAACCCTGTGTGTAACGTATCAGTTCTTGAATGGCCTTATATCAGAAGAGAAGGACCGTAGAATAGACAAGAACGTGATCAGGTTACCAAGGTTACAGGTTACTCCGATTTCAACCACTAAGGTCTCAATCTCCTACCTGTGCTTCCCAACTCTCAAGAGAAGTCTTTATAGTCGTTAGGTAAATCCCACAAAGGAACTGTTACCTAATAGAGGATGACTATACCACAACAAGCTTTCACCTAAGTGAAAAGAGTTTACGATCAATTCCACAGAGAAACTTCACGTATGCTTGATGCTTGTGGTTTTCGTTCTGAAACCCTCTATTTATAGCACTCAATAAGATAGGTTGCTTAGGGATAAAGCAACTAGTTACTTGTTCCAAAAGTTTAGCAAGTGCCCGTTTAAAATGAACCCGTTACTTGACTTGCACACAAAGAAACCTAGATTTATCTCAATTGGAAATCTTTATCATTTATCATCCAAGTGATTTGTTAGCTCACAAACACATCAAAATTAATATCCAACAGGCCAGAGATAATCTTTATCTTATTGACACATTGAGAATCGTTAGATGGACCACATAAGATATTTTCGTGATAACAAAGTCCAGCTAAGAGATAAAGGAGTCAGAGTTTAACCCGCGTGAAATCCCAGAGAATATTCACCTTGGCCGGTTCGCAAACCGTCCTTCTAAATTATGACCAAATACATCGAATCCGAGGTTCACGTACATGTACGTGTACAAATTGATGTGTTGGAACTCAGGAGAAAATCCCAAGTCACTGTTGACGAACCGGTTCGGGAACCGTCGTTACTCATAATATGGTTTAATTGGATCCGTTGGAAGTTCTGGGCTGGGCCAGTACTTAGACGTGTTATACACCCTCAGCTTTAATCCACTGGACTCTTGCTCAAGAGTACTCCTTTAGATTCAACCATATCCAACAAGTGATTTGCAAGCAAACCATTGCAATGGACAAAATGTATCGAATCTATCTCATGTATTCTTGTAACCTTAGTATTCGTGGGAACAAATACCAACATAACACATGGTCATGTAGACAAGAACATGATCTCAATCGCTATTAGTATCTCTACTAAAGTAGCCGACTATTTCGAAAGATAGAGTAAGTAGAATAGAAGAATTTCCAAAAAAAGTCATAACTCCTACTAACCTTTTGTCGATGAAGAATAATTGATGTCTTCTTTGTCTTGACATTCTTCGTCTTCAAGGTCTCTACTACTTAGTCTATATCCCAATTTCGAAATCTAAACTCTAGTAGGCTAAATCAAGAATTTTGTTTTGACACCTAAAACTGACAACCGTGTTGACATACCAACGCTAGTGGGTTTGACCGGACAATTCCCTAACACAAACCTTTGTCGCATACATCATAGAAACAATAGAAGTTTTATCAGAATCAGTCTGGTATCCGAAAATTCTTCTCGAATTATCGTGTATAAGATTTCGTCCAACATAAGATATCTTCTCCATTCATTTTTTCACTAATCTGAAGTGATAAGATTGTTGACACAATATTTGAACAAAAAAACCTCTGCAACAAATCCATAATTTGATTATTTCATCAAATTCCTTTAGAGAGCCCCAAAGGCTAAGATAAATTGTTATGAAAGCGTAATGAAATAATATCTAGGATGAAATAGCCATTGATAAAGTTTATTGAAAGCAAAATACAAAGAAACAGAAATCTAAAACATATTATTGCAAAAATACAATATTTTTTTATTAAAATCAGAACGAATAACTATTGTTTCCTAGATTTGCTCGGTAGATCTGAATCTCAAATCTAAAACCAAGAAATCTAGTTTTAAAGAGAACAGATTTGAGGGAAAATAGGATGGAAAAAGATTAGGATATTTTTTTTCGAAAAAAAGGGTTATGCAGAACAATATTTTTTAGGAGGGTGACACATTAATTAAGAGGTATATTTCCATTTTCACACTTTCTTTTCCATTTAGAACTTGCAAGTATTTAAAGATGGACTATGATTGAAAAATTTACTACAGTTGGAAACTCGTTGGAACTGGGATATTAGAAAGATTATCTATTTGTGTATAAATTGGTCGGGACTATCAATTTAATATCAATAAATTAAAGGGGAATATTATTCAGATTTCATAATAACGTTCGGCTTACTGAGTTCTTATTTTTTCCGAAGTTTCCTTATGGAAGACTGACCCCTAAAATATAACAGTTGAAGGGTAATTGTGAAGGTCCATCAAAGATAAGGGTAATTGTTCAATTCCCTGTTTATTAATGGGTGGACTAGGATTGAGATATTGATTGGAGTTAGAAACTCGCTATAACTCATTAACAAGATTGTCTAATGGTGTATAAATAGTTTGCAATTATCATTTTAACATTTATTGATTA
Source organism: Papaver nudicaule (assembly GCA_023529015.1). Taxonomy (NCBI): domain Eukaryota; kingdom Viridiplantae; phylum Streptophyta; class Magnoliopsida; order Ranunculales; family Papaveraceae; genus Papaver; species Papaver nudicaule. The sequence goes on along the minus strand of JAJJMA010219403.1, from coordinate 4,895 downwards.
AAGGGGAGAGTTATCCAGATGTTAGAATATCTTCTGGTTTACTAAGCTCTTATTTCTATCAAAGTTGCCTTTAAAAAGACTGAAGAAATAACCCTTAATGGGTAATTGTGAAGTCCCGTAAAAAGTAAGGATAATTATTCAATTCCCTCTACATTACCTATGACACCCCATGTCATTTTAGAGTTACTAGTCATTTAAGTCTAAAAGCCTGGTCATTGTCGCAATTTTTGCGTCACTTGGAACCCTGTGAAGTATCATATATCCTAGTGATACATTTTTTTGCTTGGTGATGCAAATTCACCATTTGGCTAAGTGGCCTAAGCCACAAAGCTTCTTTTAAACTCATGGCAAGTGTGTGGCCTAGGAGATGTGAAACATCTTCACAACTGCCCTTACAATTGGCATTTACATGCCTTTCCTTGCCTTGCAAATATGTATAGCATTTTGCCAACATTGTGAATAAACCAATATAAATTGTTACTTTAAATATTCATTAATATGCATAAGCCGCGACTACGCATAACCATGCCTATAAATAATTGATACTGCCATGCCCATGAAGCTTGAAGACGCACAAGTATCATGTGGTTTTCCTTGAGTTAAGGCTTACCGTGCCTTGTTGCAATAGGCCTATCTAAAGCCTGTGCATGTTGGCTTAGATGACTGGCCAATTTGGCATAACTCAGAGATCATCGCTAATTTGTCATTTTGACACGCCAAATAAAAATAGATGTCCATGGGTGGAGATCTCCTCCCTTTTATTGAATCCTATGGGTGTTTGTTTTCCATATATAAGGAGGGGGTACTAGCGAAAGTCGAAAGCTTCATTTTCTAGGCTTGGCCTAGTGAATTGTGATATTGACCTATGTTGGCATAGTGAATTGTGACTTTTCCTTTTGTGTTTCTTGAGCTAATGTAATACCTATCGAGTTGCCTAAGTATGACCCGCTAGCTTGCGAAATAGGCTATGACCTACGCATTATCTTGTGCAATGGTCTATGGCCTATGCATGAGCATGTGCACAAGCTTGCACATTGTTGGTAAAGGTTTTTGGCCTACGCAAGAAGGTTTTGCTTGGACCTTGGCCTAAGCTATGCGAGTTGTAATTGTTGGCCATGATAGCATTATTTGTTGAGCATGTGCACTTGCAATCGGGAAGATTGATATTTTCGAACTACGTTGTGCTTGATCCCTTCCCTTGGTATATATGCAAGCGATCTGCACGGTTCAATACTAGGTGATTTATATCACCTATTTTGCCCACGTGAGAGTAGAGTTGATTATCGCCACTAGGTGATTGATATCACATATTCTCCACATGGTCCAAGAGATAAGAAGTGATTCTCAGAAGGAAGGCATGTACCAAAGGCCTATGTACTCGGCTCATGGTAAGAGGCATGTTCCAGATTAGGTAGGCATCTGGCATGCAATGCTAATAACACTAGCAATTGAGGCCAAGAATCCTTGAGAGTTTTTCGCTGCGAATACGTGGTGCATACGAGAAATGGGGACGTTTACTACAGAGAGTGACGAGTCGTGGGAATTTCCGCATGCCGGTCAAAAGCGCCCAAGGCTTAAATTTCCGGTTCATGACATTACACTAAATGATAATTGGTTGGAGTTAGAAACTTACTAGAACTAGGATATTTGGGAGAGTAACATGGGTCTTTTATTTGTTGATGATCTAATTAATGGAGGCCATGTTATAAAATTGATTCCATAAAAAACAAAAAATAATTAATTAAAAATTAATATAACACATGTCATCTAAATTCGGTTGGTTTTTTCTTCCAGCTAAACCAAAATAATGGTATCACGTTGCTATCATCTGGTTAATCACGCAGAATGGTTTGTTTGTTTTTTTTCCTTTTAATGATATCACTTTGTTGACCTAAAGATGTGGGATGTTATTGGTAAAGACACAGTTCTAATGGTGGGATGTTATTGGTAAAGGCACAGTAAGAATGGTTCATGTTTTTTACGTTCCAACCATCTTCTTAAAAGATGAATCATAGATCTCTTACACTTACACCAAAAGTCTCATGTCCTAAACATGCTTCCGACTTTAAAAGTATTGGTCTTAGTAATGTGTCTTACAAGATAATTTCTAAAATTTTAGCATCAAGCCTTAAGTTAGTTATGGACAAATTTATCAGCCCTTATTAAGCGTTTTTTTTTTTAGCATCTCTACAAATTACAGATAACATACTTATTACGCATGAAATTGTCAACACCAAAAAGAAAACTAGGGCTGAGAAAGGCCTTATGGATATCAAATTAGACATGTCTAAGGCAACTCCTTAAGTTTTTTTTTTTTTATTTAAGGTTGGGCATTTTATTTATCTAAACATAAATTGAGTCACGGGATATCACCACTCTGGGAGTTGCAGTCGCAGTTTTGCATTATATAAAATTTATTGTAGGAAATACGGATTAACCGAATGTCAGATACAAGTAGTAGGCGATGTTGGTTTTTGTAGTTATCTTCGCACCGCCTCATTATAACTAATTCATCAACCGCTTGGTTGGCTTCCCCGTAAGCATGGGTGATTCTGAGTGATGGAATCCGTTGTAGAAGGGATGCAATCTCTCCAATCATGCCTTAATGATAGCATTTTGCTTCCTGGTGTTTTAACGTAAAAACAATAAAGCGGTTAAAACGGTAAAAGAATAGAGTAATGGTGTGTGTGTGTGTGTGAGATGTTTGATATGAGTACGAAAGGTCAAGTTCGAACACTGCTAGCCTAAATTAGGCACACTGACCGTTCCAGCAGCGCTTCAGTCGCAGGAGAAGGATTAGGGTTGGTTTAAGGGAGGGAAACGAATGAGAAAAAGATGATAAAGTGTAATCAAATGGAGTTTGAATTACAGATTTGTGGTGTTAAATCGAACTATGTATAGTTTCTGCTATTCACTTTTAGGAAGAAGGTTATTTCTCTGAGAGAGTTATCGAGAGAAATTGTTGTGTTGAAAGTGAGAATAGAGGTATCTATTTATAGAGGCGAAGTTATACTTGATCCGCAATTAGTGTAAATGATTAAGCTATCTGGAGTATGCGGGGATATAGTCAGTTCGTTGAGCAAAGAAAGACCAGGAATTCCACTAACTTTCCTTGATAATAACCATGTTTCGTAATATTAATTCTTCTTTCCTTTGTCGTAGACCGCCAAACCAAAACCCTAATTTGTATCCCCCCATGCGACTTAATCGTCTTTCGTGTATTTGTCCAGTTGACTAAGATGCTAGAATGGTGCTCATCTGGATGAGACTTGAGGAGAAGAAGAGACGACCAAGCCTTAGTAGTTGACTGTGACTTGATGAGTCGTACCCTTGACTAGCTATTCTCACGGAAGAGATAAGTTAAAACTAGTCTTCATAAGATAAGATTTGTTAATAGGTGTTTGGGATAAACCATGTGGAACGGTTATCGAGGAATACTTTAGCTAGATTGTCGAAGGATTAGTCTTCTCCAGCTGTAAATCTTGTGGATACGCGTATATAGGGATATTACTGTTAGTTCTAGTAAACCCTAGAAGTATGTCATGTGTGTGGACTTGTTGATGAAGATAAGCTCATCTATCCAGTATGCTATTCACGTGTGGCCAACAAGTGAATACAGTCTGCCAACAAGTGGTCAGGACTATAGTGGGGGATCAGTGCCACTAATGACTAGGGCTTATAGCAGAGCAGCAGCCAACCAACAAGCGGTCAGAACTCTAAGGAAGCAACATCTAGTCAGTGAGTTGTCTGCCAACAAGCGGTCAGGACTCACAATAAGTGACCAGGGCTCGAGGAGAGCACATCTAGTCATGCGACTAGGGCTCTAGGAGAGCTCAGCTAGTCATGGTTGCGACTAGGGATCTAGGAGAGCTCAGCTAGTCATGGGACTAGAGCTTGAGGAGAGTTCAGCTAGTCATGGTTGCGACTAGGGATCCAGGAGGGCACAGCTAGTCATAGGACTAGAGCTCGAGGAGAGCTAAGCTAGTCATGGGACTAGGGCTCGAGGAGAGCTCAGCTAGTCATGGTAAAATATTGGTCAGGTTGAGTCACTTTTGGTAAGGGTGTACACGTCTCCGGAGACGAGTACGTTTCTGGAGGAGGGCACATCTCTGGAGGCGAAGACGTCTCTGGAGATGAGCACATCTCTGGAGGCGAAGACGCCTCAGGAAGCGAAGGAGTCTCTGGAGGAGAGCACATCTCTGGAGACGAAGGCCTCTCCGGAGGAGAGCACGTCTTGAGAGACGAAAGCCTCTCAGGAGGAGAGCACGTCTTGGGAGACGAAGGCCTCTCCGGAGGAGGAGGCATCTTGGAAATGAATGAACCTTGAGGGCACGACCATGTTTAAGGATCTGCTAGTCTTGAGGGTGTGGCCATGTCTTTGGTGGCCTCTAGAGCCTGATGTATGCTTAAACGCCTTAATGAGACTTATATAACTTGACATCTTCCCCAAATGACTCGTGTAGCTAGCATATGGGACTCATATTTAAATGTGTTCAAAACCCACCATTTATATTAAGTCCTCTACTCAATGAGGAATAATACCTTAATTGCTTGTTGAGTATATGTTTTGAACACTTCATTTTATATATATATATATATCCGTTTCTATCTTGAGATGCAGGCATCGTCGCATCATACCCTAGTGATGTGAGGACTCTCCGAGGGCTTGTGTGAGTATAAAATCTGCATGAGAACTTTATACCCGACAGCCAACAGATCTTAATCTAACCCAATGTTCAAACATATATCATGCATAGTACGAAGATTATAAGAACGACACCGAAGCTACATCATAAATAAATAACAAGAGATAAGAGTATAACTATGAATTGTATTTCTGCTTAACTAGTACATGGATATGATCCTAAGGAGTTTGAGGAGATACTAACCTAATC
>JAJJMA010219397.1:13398-24561 GCA_023529015.1 Papaver nudicaule | reverse complement strand
AAATCTCCTGTGTCCTATTCGTTCACGTACCGGTACGTGAACCTGACACGGAGAAGTTCCCTGGAAAGTCAAATTACGTGTTATTCTTTTAGAATTTCACTCTGAGTCAAATTCCAACTCCTTTATCTCTTAGATGGACTTGTGTAAAACATAAATACCTTTTGTGTTCCATCTAACGATCCTCAATGAGTCAATAAGATAAGATTATCTCTGGTCTGTTGGATTCCTATCTTGAAGTGTTTTTGAGCCAACAAAACACTTGGCAGATAAATCTAAAAAGGAATTTCAATTGAGATTAATCTGTATTACTTGGTTGGCAAGTTTAGGGTTTCCTTAACTTGTGGGACAAGTAATTGATTGCTTAATTCCAAAGCAACCTATCTTATTGAGTGCTATAAATAGAGGTGTCTACGGACAAACACTATTGGATTTGGCCTGTTAAATGACCGTCGGGGCATGTAGCAAAACACGCTATTACGACGCACACGATCAGTAGCATAAAGGGTCGCTTCTGAGGCGTGTTATTTTTCTACGACGCACGGTATGGGAAGCAGATGAACGACGCGCATTAACCGTGGTACCTAAATGACTATTAGGATCGGTAGTATCCTTGATTTTGACTATTAAAAAAAATGGAATCAGCTTTGGCTGAATTCCTTCAGTCAGAAGCTGAATCCATCTGTCTCACCCAAATGGAAATGAAACTCAAGCTCAAATTCATAAATTCAAATGACATTGGAATTACACTGAAATGAATCTCAAATCCATAGAATTTCAGTGACATCAAATTGAAATGAAACTAAAAATTCTAATCTCAAATGACATTCAAATACCAATTTATTGTATTAGTAAGGTTCAAAGTTGTACAAAAAAGGATTTAAATCCTAAGTTCACAAAAATACAGGGCTCAACTAAAACGTATAACCTTAAAAGACTTGCAAAGTCTACAATATTCAGTTGCAACCTTAAGCTGCTCTAACCTTAAGCAGTATCCAACCAACGAAACAAGATGCTTGTGATGTTCACACTCTCCATGTCCACTTCCAAGCTTTAAATGCTTAAATGCTACTTCTCAGTGCCAAAATAAGACGAGCTTTGCTTCCAATATTTTCAGCATCGTCATCTGATAGCGCTCAACTAAGCCAGTACCACAGAAGACCATTTTATCTCCAACATGTATAGGCAGCCTTACGCTGTTCACCTGAATGAAGCGCACAAGACTAGTCAAATACGAACCATAACACATTTTAAATGATTTCAATCATGACAATGGCAGTGTATCAAAAGGTTGATAACATGTCACAACGTTTAAATACCATGTCAGCACAAAGGGCCTAATACGCGATAACAAACAATAAGATTATAATACTAACACTTGAAGTGTATATAATGTCTAATATCACACAGAGTTAGTTCCACTAGAACTTCAAATCAAAGGAAACGGTAATTTCAGTAAAACAAGACCATTACTGCCCTACTAACGATGGTAACATTGAGAAGTATCCTCATGTTATACCCATTTCCAGGCAGAGTTACCACTTGCATAAAACACATAGTTTCAGCTAAGCAAGACCATTATTGCTCTCCAACAAAAATTGCAAATTTTAACTAATCTGGCATCTCTTAGAAATATTTAACAAACAGCTATAGACAAAACATGTGGAAACAAAGTTTATATACCTCATCGTCAACACAATCAATCTCAATAACTCCATCCATTCAATTGTAGCACCATACCAAGTAGAGGACCTGATTTGTGAAATTTGATATCAGATCACAGCAATACAAGCAACGTATGAGGGGGAGTGATTGCAGGCATAATAATATGCCACCTGTCGGTGAATAAAAAATTAGAGATTAGAAGTAAATAAGGTAAGCATATGGTCATTAAAATTGAAATGATATACTCTATATTGACTGATGATTTGCTTATAGCTGAAAGAAACTAGAGACCAGGTGAGACCAATGAGTCTCAACCAGCTTAGTCATAACACTAGCAGGTGGCATAGAAGCAGCTTTTGAGTCAATATAAGCACCAGATTTAGGGTGAAGCTCAGTAGTTGATGTAGAACCAAGCTTCGCCAAATCTGGTGCCATCCCATTTATAACTTTCTGTTTCCAAAACTGAACTAATCTTCTCGACAATATTCTTTGAACTCTGAAATGTATTATTACAAGTAGCCAAATTAGATAACACATATGCAATACAAAGTAAGTATTCAAGTCTGTATAAAGAATAAAGCTTTTGATACTACAAGAATATAACAACTAATCATACCTAAATGCAGTTAACAACTAGATCATTTGCTCCATCATTTTTCTTCTTCAAGATACAAGTACTCGGTGCATGCAGTATACCTTGCAAAAAGTCCAACAAATCTATTGATACCGAAACATTGATCTTCCACCATTTTACTGAACCATGGCTAAAAACAAGAAAACCTCAACCCTATCAAAGTAAATATGATACTTTATCCAAAATATTTGACATCATTTAGAAAAATCACTTATCCTCCTAACTAAAGAGATAAACAAACGTTAACAGCTAGCAACAGGAGAAAACGACTGGGTATAACCCACAAGTATGCGCAGAAACTGATTACCGACAGAACTACATGGCCAAAGCAACCACACCAGTATGCGCATAACTTGCCAAACTACATCTTTCCAAAGGATTTGGACTTCTCCCTGAAATTTCAAACAAAAAAGTTAGTGAACTACCGATAGATAGTTACATAAGAAAACATAAGAAGACTTAGAACACATGAAAAAAATATGACAAAGAGCATAGCCATCTCTGAATAATAAAGACAAGTCCATGACTCAATTAGGACAGTACAAAAACCTTAGCACCTATCTAAGCTACTTAGCTTCCATAACCTATCTAGATTGCATACAGAAAATACAAGGCACCACACAACCATTAGAGATTACTACCATGGCACTTATAAATCAAAACTTCTACAAACCACAAAGAAATAAACATATGCTAATCAGATAAAAAAAAGAATCATACTCACTCCAATTTCTTCGAACTACTTTCCTCGTTTCCCTCAACCAAATCACCATGATCAGAACCCTACAAAAGAAATGAAACACAAACTATAAATATTTACACTAGTCCAATCTACTAACAAAACTTTAATTATAACGAAAACGCATATGAAAATCCTTAAACCTGTTTCATTTCGAAATCACATCCAGTAGTTAATTTATCCAGCAACACTTGATCACTACTCTTAAAAAACCAAAACAATGAAATCAAACTATCAAAACCTAAATCAGAAATCAGAAACAAAAAAAATCAGTCAACAGAGTAAAACATTTAGGTATGTTTTTGTTTTACCTTATAGCTTCCACTTAGAAAAACAAAGTCCCCAATCAGTCCTGCACACAAAATCCCCAAAAATATTTAAAACTACTGGAAAAAAAAATATTAAGCCCAGGAGCTAAAAAATCTAATTAGTAAACAAAACTTAGTAAAGGGTTTTCTTTTTTCACCTTGTAAGAACATCTTCAATTGTTTAATCTCTTAAGAAATCTGCAAAGAAAACCCACAAATTAATCAGAGGTGAACCTAAATACAGATATTAGATCTAAAATTTCAGAGAATAACTTGATGAAGATCGATGACACAATAGAAGAAATGGGAACAGTTAGGGTTTTATACCTTTCGATCTTCAAGAGAGAAAACTGGGTTTTCTGATTATCTGTTAACAAAAAGAGATAGTTCGATTTTCATTCAACTATCTTTCCAAATTAAACTATTTCCTTGTTGATGTTGAGTAACTATTGTTTGGAACCAGAGAGAAGCGGCTAGGTTAGTGGCGGACTAAAACGAAAAATGAAATTACAGATCTGGTGAGCTCGTGGTGATGAAGGTGGGTTAGGTATGTTTGGGTGAGAAGGTGGTGGCTTGGATTCGTAAGAGCAAGAAAAAGCTTGGTTCTCAGAAGGGAAGAGTGGTGGTGGCTGAAGTGAGGTGCAGAGAGAAGTATGTTGACTGTGGGAGATAAGAGATTTAGGTGTGTAAATAGGTCTCCATGGACGGCTGGGATCTAAAGGGATGGCTGAGATTTTAAGGGAAATGACCATGTTCATCGGTATTAATAGGGAGGTAATTTCGAAGGTTATTTTGGTAATTTCAAATTTGTTATATGACCCTAAATAAGGTTGGTTTAATTTTTGCCCAATTTGACTGATTTTGGTTAACTTGACTTCTATGGCAACAACCATGGTTTAGGATTGTATAAGGGTGGTTTAGCTGATGGTTTATTTGTGAATAAAGTTTTTACAATTCAGCCCATAATAAGGGTGGCAAAATTTTTACTAATTTTGTGTATTTTATTTCTAGTGATACCACCCTCTTTAGTGGTCATAGGACTAACCACCATTAATGGGGGTCATAACCCAGGGTCGTAAAATGGACCAAATCCACTAGTGAAATACCGCAAGCATCAAGCATACGTGAAGGTCCTTAGGGAAGGTAGCGTAAAACTCTTTTCACTTCGGTGAAAGCTTGTTGTGGTATAGTCATCCTCTATAGGTTGCAGCTCCTCTGGGAACTCCCTACGACTATAAAGACTTCCTTAGAGAGTTGGGAAGCACAGGTAGATTGATCCCTCAGCGGTTGATCAGAATCACCTGTAACCTCAGTAACCTATCCTAGTTCTTGTCTATTCTAAAGTCCGTCTCTTCTGCTATACGGTTATTCAAGAACTAGTTAAGTTACGTAAAGGTTGGAAAGGTAGCAACGCACGGCTGCACTCGGTGTTGTAAGACCTAGTTGGCTCCAGTTATATAAGTTCCTTAATTGGTTCTTCCTGTATAACTGAGGTAGATACAGATTGGGCATTGCGAAGTTGGTTTGCGTGTCAGCCCCAATTTGTGAAGTAGATTTCCGTATGACCTGGATTTGACAATCCGAAGGAAGTCATCTTTGTTTATGGTAAACTGATAGAGGGCAGTTACACCATAAGTCAACAGTTTTGGTTTAAAACCCAGTATTGCTGACAAAAGCCTTTGGCATCGGTCAAAGCAACTCCTAGGCCTGTAACGGACGTCAGCTAGGGGAATCAAGTGCGTGACGATCTGTGGGGGATCCAGAGACGTAAGGAAGGCGACAGTAGCCAATTCGCTTGGAGGGCTTGAGTTGGTCTCTGCTACATCCCAGACCGAAGTCTTATCGTAGGCTAGCGTTTGTAGTCAGTTTGTACTGGGCGGTGTTCAAAACTGGACGAGGTCCCGAGGTTTTTCTGCAAGGCAGTTTCCTCGTTAAAAAACGTTTGGTGTCTTGTGTGCTTTTACTTTCCGCATTATAACTCTGATTTATAATTAAAGCACCAAGTAGTACGTTTACCTAACTGTTGAGATTACTCCAGTTAGAGGTTTGGATATTGATTTTTGAGATCGTCCAAACTCTTTACCATAAGACTCACGAGCCAAAACGAAAAGTTGGTAGTATTTCGGTACCCCTTCTTTTTCAGTTACGACACGACACGGATACGGGGACACGCCAAATTCCAAAAAACTGGGTTACGGGGACACGTTGCATGTATATTATACACACATATCAAAATAAGATTTACGACAATCTACTCATCAAATTGACTATTATATTTTTAAATATTTGAGAACTTAATAAAAATATTTAATAATATGAAAAAAAATCTTTAAATCTTTGACGAATAATGTTTCCGTTCGATTTAAAAGAGAAATATTTAGCATTACATTTGGATTATTTTGACTTTCCAAGCCTACAAGAGTCATTTATGGTGTGTCTGAAAGTGTCCAATAAGTGTATGTAAAGTGTCCAATATCGAATTTCACGGGATACATGATGTGGCCGGTGTGTCCACCGCGTGTCCCCAAGTGTTGAACGCGTGTCGTGTCCGATCGTGTGTCCGACACGTTGCGGCAACTTTTTAGGCGTGTCCGTGCAACATAGGTCTTCAATATTGGACTTCAGTACCTCCTGGGTCCCACCTGTCCAGACCACATTTCCTAAATGACGAACAGCTGGTTGAAACCGCATGCAGTGAGCCCCCAAGTATTTTTTTTTTGATACAAAAGCCAAATTCATTCAATTAGATAGAAATATACATTCGGTCTTCCTTTACAAGATTCAAAATTTCGGTAGGAAGACTATCACAATAAACAAAAGATGTTCTTTTTTTTCTAGCTTTCTTTGCTAACTGATCTGCAACACTAATAGAGGTTCTTTTAGAGTAGATACAACTATAATTAGTACGGTTCTTGAGAAGATGCTTTATTTCTAATATTAGCCCTTGATTCTCCCAATTTACAACAAGGTTTGCATCATTCACTGATTGAACTGCTAACTTACTATCTGATTCAATTATAACATTAGTGAGCTTCTTGTCCATGGCCCAAAGTACTGCTTCTTTGATAGCCAAACATTCTCCTTGTTCAGCATTCATTCCTCCATAGAAGTGTTTACCTGCTGCTCCTCTGCAGGTACCTGAGACATCACGAATAATTAAACCAATTCCAATATCATTTGTATTTTTATCGAATGAGGCATCCACATTTAATTTTAAATAATCAGCAGGAGGTGGAGACCATGAAACTTGTTTTTGTGGAACTGGATCTACAATATTTCTAATACACTGCGTAACCATATATCTTATTATGTGTGCCGTTGAAGTTGCATTTGGCTTCTTTTTCCTGTAAACCATACTGCACCTATCTTTCCATATGTACCAGGTTGATACCATCATTGTAATTATCCATTTCTGATGATCAGAATGAGATAGATGTTTCTTATCGGTGAACCAAGATATGATCCAATTCCTGGTACTACATTGTTTAGCTTGTATATTGCTAATGTTAATGTTCACCAGAAACCAGGTCTCTCTAGCATGATTACAGTCAATTAGAAGATGTGAAATAGTTTCCATCTGCTCTTCACATAGAGGACAATGAGTAGTGATATCATGCTTGTATTTACTTAGTTTAAATCTGGTAGGCACAATATCTTTCAAACATTTCCAAATGAAGAATTTTACTCTGTTAGGGACATGGATGCTCCATAGAGTTTTCCAAACAGTATTTGGTACTCTAGGATCATGCGTGTTTGAAGGAGATGGAGTTAGGGCTCTATACGCTGATTTGACTGTGAAAGTACCTCTAGAATTAGGCAGCCAGATCATAGTATCTTCTCCCACTTCTGGTAAGTACATTTCCAGAATTAGTTGAGCAACTTTTGGTGTAAACAACTTGTTCACTAACTCTGTATCCCATCTCTTAGGTTGTTGGAGTATCAACTGGCACACATAAACGTATCTAGCAGGTTCTTTAAAGTATGGATTAGGTGTTGGAGGGCTGTCTAACCCTTTAATCCATTTGTCACACCAAATCATTGTTTTAGTACCACATCTTACATCCCAGATGTGATATTTCTTAACTATATTCAAACCATTTTCTAGTCCTCTCCAAATCCAGGAAGCATTATTATGTTTTTCTCTGAGGTGTAAGAATTCTCCATAAGGAGAATACTTTGCCTTGAGAATTTTTACCCATAATTGTTGAGATTCAGTGCATAATCTCCAAGTTAACTTGGTTATGAGTGCATCATTCAACTGTTTTAGTTTCCGAAAAGCTAGACCTCCCTGATCCCTTGGCAAACATAATGAATCCCAAGCTATCAAGTTTATCCCTCTATTATCTTCACGCCCATACCAGAATTGTCGCTGAATAGAGTTTAACATTTCTAAAGTAACATTTGGAATTCTAAAATTACCCATGTAATGAGTTGGAATAGTATTTAGAACTGTCTTAACTAGGGTTGTCCTTGCTGGTTGATTTAAGGCTTTAGATTTCCATCCTCTTAGACGATTCTTATAGATATCAGTGATAGAGGCAAAAGATTGATTTTTAGATCTTCCTAATAGGATTGGAAGGCCTAGGTACCTGTCAAAGTTACTTAACTGTTTAATTCCCAAATTATTGACTAGTTGACAATGAGTTTGATGATTCAGAACTCCTCGAATGAAGGCAGCTGATTTGTTGAAATTAATTACTTGTCCCGAGAGTCTGCCAAAATCTTCCAGAATGTGTAGAATAGCTTGTGTGCCTGAAGTTGTTGCCTCAAAGAATAGGAGTGCATCATCAGCAAAAAGTAGATGAGTGATCCTTGGAACCCCTGTTGCCACCTGAATACCTTGAAACTCTCCCATCTCTTGTGCTGTAACTAATCTTCTTGTAAGGTATTCCATAGCTGTGATGAATAAGTAGGGAGAGAGTGGATCTCCCTGCCGAATACCACGAGATGGAGCAAACTCTTCACATCTGTTACCATTTAGAAGAATAGATATTCTTGTAGTAGAGATGCATTCAGAGATTAGTTCGCACCAGTCTTGACTGAATCCTAATTTAGACAGCATTTTTAGCAAGAAAGACCACTCAAGCCGATCAAATGCTTTTGACATGTCAAGTTTGAGAGCAACTTGTGCAGTTTTCTTCCTTGATCTTTTCATTGTATGAATAGTTTCATGAGCAATGATAATATTATCATTAATCATGCGTTTCGGAACATAAGCCGCTTGATGAGGAGATATATTCTTCTGCATCAAAGGTTTCATCCGGCAAACTAATAATTTTGATATGATTTTATACGTGATATTACATAACCCAATAGGCCTGTAATCTGAAGGTGAGGAGGGATGAAGTGTTTTAGGTATGAGGCATATATTTGTGGTGTTCAACTGAGTAGGCAATTTCTTCGTAGTGAAGAATTGTTGTACCACATTAATGATATCCTGACCCACTATATCCCATTGTGTCTGAAAGAAACCGGCCGGAAATCCATCTGGTCCCGGTGAATTCCAACTATTCATACTTTTAACAACTGAGTAGATTTCATCAGATGAAGGAATCCGAAGAAGATCAGAATTTTCCTCTTCAGTGATTATAGTGTTAACACAGTCAAAATCAGAGTCTCTAAGCATGGGATGAGCAGTTGTTGAAATGCTTGAAAAATGTGATGTAAGGAGACAGTTCTTCCTTACTGGTATACCACTTATTATTAGAGTCTTTGAGTGCTGTAATGTTGTTTCTAGCTCTTCTTTTATTCGCTTTAGAATGGAAATATCTGGTATTATCATCTGCTTCTTCTATCCAGTTTTCACCATATTTTTGCTGCCAAAATTCTGCTCGAATTTTCTTCCAATGTTCAATGTCTTCTAATGTTTCCTGAATGCATTGACTATTATGTTGTGTGTACCCTATATAAATTGCTCAAAACCCGCCAATAGGCCCAAAGAAGAGTCTAGAAGCTTCTAGACGTCTTCCCGGCCAAGTTTATTCTCTATATAAATACAGGGGATTTAATCCCCAAAAGGTATGATCATCCAACCCTAAATACTCCTGCACCTAAATCTTATACTTACTTGGGCGTCGGAGCCCTTTTTGTTTGTTTTGCAGGTTCCTCCCCATCTTAATCATCAAGTGGAGGGTAAAACATCATCAATTTATCATCATCAATCAATCGTGTTTCGGGTGTGAATTTATTCGCGCCCAAACATTGGCGCCGACTAAGGGGATTCGTGTAAAAGAATCGTGTTTTTCCATTGAGAAAAGTACTGGAAAAGTCTTGGAATTCGTGCATGAATCCACACAAAAATTTAGGGTTTTCAAAAAATCGCGAACACTGTAGCAGAAAAGGCCACAGACGAAAAGGAAAAGCGTCGCGACAAACGCCTGAAAGCGTCGCAGAAAACCCTAGAAGGTGCAACAGAAGTAAACGTTGCAGTTCGGGTAATCAACCTGTGCTTTTCGAGCCATGTACAACCTCTTGTCTGGCTTAAGATTCAACGGATCTTTTCAGTGATCCAGCAGCGATCCAGCTGATCCTGTCCGTCCAGAAACGCTCCAGCTACTCGTCCAGCAGCGACTCGGTGCTCCACAGAGACTACCCAGTCAGCGTGTGAGTCATCGTGGGAAGCACAGTCAGCTTGATGAAACGTCCGGTCAGCAAAGCCACGTCACCAGAAATCGCTGACTCAGCAGTCCACGTCATCAAATATAGCGGTTGCCATGGGACACGTCAGCAATGGTGCCAAGTCATGCTTGCCACGTAATCAGATTTCGTGTTGTCAACTTCGCCACGTATGCACTTTTGTCCAGTCACCAACAACATGTCATCAGAATGGTCCAGTCAATATTGCCATGTCATCGATTCTGTCCAGTCATCAAATGTGGTCCAGTCAGCAAACCACGTGTTCGAACCTGGTCCAGTCATTGCTGCCACGTCATTCATTGTGGTCCAGTCAGCACTACGTCATCTATTACGCGCGCGCACCTTTACAATCTTGTTTCGTCAATATCTCCTTCGTTTCTCATCCGAATTGAGTGATTTTTGGCTCGTTAAAATCGTCTTTCGATTTTCCACAGTATGGAGTAGATGATTGCTCAGACCCCTTCAATGTTTATCCTTGCATCACATCGCAAGCAATCAAAGCCTCACCTTGCACGTAAGCACTTAAGTCTTGCTCTTATCGCAAGCATAAAATCTCGCCTTGCACGTGAGTATAAAGACTTGTACCAGTGCAAGCACAAAGTCTCGTCTCAACCGCGAGCCCAACAATCTTGGTTGCTCTAAAGTCGCGTACTCAACACAAGCAAACAGCCAGACAGCCCAAGAGGCCAGCGCTTCAGCCTTGTCACGTTGCGAGCAAAAATCCTTGCCAAGATGCAAGCACACTACAAAATCCTTCAAAGATGCAAGGTACCCAACAAAGTCTTGCCAAGCAGCAAGCACTCAACAACTCAAGTCTCGTCTAGCTCACGAGCATCAAAAGACCATTTCATGGCGAAAAGTCTCGCCTAGCAAACGAGCAAATTTATTGCAGGTACATTTGGGGGCTTCTTTGTAATATCTTTCCAAACAGTGGGGGTGAATTACGGTTTAATACGACAACCATTACTCATGCTTGGGGGCGGGCCGTTAGTGCAAAAGGGAATCCGAACTTCTTAACCCCATAACAAGTTGGACGTTAAGAGGGGGCGATGTGTGTACCCTATATAAATTGCCCAAAGCCCGCCAATAGGCCCAAAGAAGAGTCTAGAAGCTTCTAGACGTCTTCCCGGCCAAGTCTATTCTCTATATAAATACAGGGGATTTAATCCCCAAAAGGTATGATC
>JAJJMA010219397.1:0-13388 GCA_023529015.1 Papaver nudicaule | reverse complement strand
CATCAATCAATCGTGTTTCGGGTGTGAATTTATTCGCGCCCAAACATATGTTCATTTGGAGGCAAGGACTGAAAATGCTGAAGTCGCTTATCTAGTTGTTTAAGATTTTTATTAATGTCTCCAAATTGCCTCTTATTCCACTTGGAAAGATTTGTTCTAGTTTCTTTTAACTTGTTAGACAGAATGACATCAGGTGAATCATCAAAATGTTTACTCCAAGATTCTGCAATCTTTTGAGCACACATTTGATCTCGAAGCCAACATTTAAAGAACTTCCAATTCTGTGATGGTTTTGATATTGGTGGTTCTGTCTCTAGAAGAATAGGACAGTGATCAGATCCAATGGTGGTGAGATGGTAAAGTTTTGAATCAGGGAAATGCTTGTTCCACTGATAATTAACTAATGGCATATCAAGCCTGGCTCTTTTATAGCCTTTTCCATTGCTTCTGCTGGTCCAAGTAAAGTTATTTCCAATATAACCCAAATCTACTAGTCCAGCTGCATCTATAGTGTTTATTACCCAGTTATTGATTGAAGAAGAATCAGATGGTTGTCCAGTGGAAGGCATATGAATGTTCATATCTCCTAACAAAACCCATGGAAGATGAGCAACTTCACTGAGTTCACTGATGTACGACCACTGCTCTTTCTTTTCATTATAATAGGTAGTACCATAAATACACGAAAGCATCCATTCAGGTTTGGATGGATTGGAAGTGATAATTACATGAAGCATTCTGTCTTGGGAGCAAGCTAAATCACAAGGAAAGCCATCTTTCCATAAAAGAATGAGACCACCAGCAAGACCTTTAGAGCCTATTATTTCAAAATTTGGATAATTATACTTGTGAATAAGTGAGAAGGCTCTATCCTTATTGACTTTAGTTTCTGCTAAAAAGATTATATCTGGATTATGTATACGTATCATATCAGCAAGATGACTTCTAGTAGTGTCAGAGGCAAATCCTTGCACATTCCATGCTAAGATTTTCATAGTGTATAAACTGGAAATATGAATACTAAAATTGACACTGCAAATATGATACCAAGTACAAATGTTGCAAGGAAAGGAAATATTAATAGTAATATTTACCTGTGCATCAGATCGGAGAGTATCTCCATGGAATCGCATGAGATTGTTTTGTTCTGAGACAGTTCCATGCAGGGTAGGATAAGAACTTGGAGTTTGCACTTCCTCCTCAATAAGTCCCAATACTCCTTCATTCGATTCATTAAGACCAGCTAGTTGATATTGAGTTGGAGAAGGAGACTGAAGATTACGAGTATATTGAAGATGTCACTAGTACAAAAATGGCTTTTCGCCACGGTAATTTACCGTGACCATAAACCTTTGGTCACGGTAATTCAATTTTCAAAAAACGTGACCAAAGGCAGCGAGGCGGAAAATGTACCATTTGGTCACGGTAAATTCCGTGGCTATTTGGCCTAATCCCCGTGACAACACCTTCATTGGTCACGGGTTTTTACTGTTTTCCGTGACTAAATTGCTCATTAGTCACGCTTTTCTGCTATATACCGTGACGAATTGGTTCATTAGCAAGTGTATCCAGATTGTGTTCCAGGATCACTAGGCAAAATCATACCAGCACAGATCTGGTAACTAAATGGCGAAAATAGTCAAAGCAGCAATTGATAAATTGGATTTATATTACAAACCATTGCATTTAATATGACAATATAATGAAAAATCACCATAGTTTCTTTTTACATTTCAAATGTTACTGGAGTTATTACAAGGACATTTAACCAAGCATCAAACATATAAAAACCTTTGGATTAAGATTTAAGGATTAAGGAGGCTAGCATCCAAAAAGGATTAATATGAACACCCCAGCAAACTTCAGAAATTGAAGCATGGTCTTTGCATCTCACTATAACCACCATTACAAGTCCCAAATTCCAAACGAGCAGGTCCAATATACTGTCAAGTGTCAACTGCATCCATGAAATTGATAGGTCTGTTCCCTATGAAATCACAAGTTATCTAATTAGACAGTATACCGAAACAAAGATAAAGCAAGTAAAGTGGACAGAGTTCGAGAGAAAAAATGAATTATATACACTTGCGAAAAATCTGGATACATGAACATGGACAGACAACATAAAATCAGTAGTAGAGCTTGGTGTTAAATATGTACTAACTTCCTACATATAACTTGGCTTATCCATGTCATCCACCATAATCTCAACTTGGCCATTAACATCTCCAGTCAGATTCACGACCTGCAAGATAACATTCCACCCTACTTCTTAATGTCTAGATGACAACATCCCAATCATTATCGTTATCTAGTCTCACTGCCACGTACTATAACAGGTGTAGTAATGGTAATTTGGGAAAAGGTGAGAGCACTTGGACGAAACAAGATTTTAGAACCTATACCAACATGATGAGGTCTAAACTTACCGAGAAACACTGTCCACACAGCCGTTTATGCGCAGTGGGTTGGTAATTAATGGCCCATCTGATAACTTCTTAGTTGTTCTATTACCATTGTGAATTCAAAATTCCATAAGATCAAATACTGGCAACTTCATCCACACAAATAATTGTAAGTGCGTGTTCCTTGTGAAGAAGCCAGAATCAAATGGTATATGCAAGTGGGCATTCTAAGGGTGGGCCAACGTATGACTTACAAAACCTCAAAGAAGCAAACATCTAAACGTTGATGGATTTTTTTTTAACTCGACACCAGTAAAGACACTTCTTAGTCTTCTTCTCTTTTGGGGTAGACCGCAGGGCAACAACATTTTCTGCACAAATTTTAGGACAAGAGTGTTAGTCATAGCAGATGTACTAACAAAAAAATTATTTCATCAGAAAAAAATCAAAATATTCATGGCAACATAAATAGCAAAGCAGACTGTCACAAGTATCAGATGATGCCAAAGATTACAAGCCGGTAAAGTTAGCACGAGAAGAGAAATGACAGTACTTGATTAAGCAAGCATAAAATCTGAACTATAGCATGAGAGAATCTGAAAAACTTTGGGATACACTGATGTTATCCACCATGTTTCCAACATATACTGGAAGGATAGCTTGGAATCGAACTCAGCTTACTACAAAAGACAGAGTTAGAGACAACTGTTCTCGTCAATGATCAGCCTACTATCTCTTCCCCTACAAAATTACCCCACACAGTTCAAGGACTCTAGGTCTAACAAGACTAAGCCCTAAACAAAACAATAATACTTTATAAATTGTTAATTAGTTCACCATGTTGCTCATAATAAATTTTGTGGAATATCTATTAGAAAATAATACATGGAGGGGCAATCAACTTGAGCTATTCAGACCATAACACTTAAGTCAGCCAGGTCATACCAACACAAAGCTACAACATGCGACATTGCAAACAATTAGTGTATAAAATGCTTCAACAATTGAAAAACTATTAGGTCTTAATGTTTTGCATAATGGAATCAGTTTGTGGTTAAGAACACTCGGCAAAGACTAACTAACCAGAGTTGGTCTAAGTTCTAACAGGCTTAATGTAAGTAGGCATTACGTAAGATGGAAAAATTACACGAAGGAACAATAATTGCTCCCAGATAAATGAATAAACATACACTTATTTGAAGACGATCATGGACAACTCCACTGGATGACAAAGACAAAGAGCTAGAGATAGTTTTTCTTATTAACATCATCAAGCAAAACCATAGCAAGCATACGCAAAATGAAAAATAATCAATGTACAAGACAATATGTGGTAATGATGACATATGTAAGATGTTTAACTACAACGCTGGATGTTCACTGCCAGATGAAAAACAAAATGAAAAATAATCAATGTACAAGAAAATATGTGGTAATGATGACCTATGTAAGATGTTTAACTACTACGCTGGATGTTCACTGTAAAATGAAAAACAAAAACAAAATGAACAATTGTTAGCAGGAGACAAACGAGTCTTACAAAAATAGCTATTAATATTCACAAAGCTGACACATGCTCTGAACAAGGTCTTGAGATGAAAAAAAATCAGTCGAAATACAAACCTCCCCGCTTGGAATCCTCGTATCCTGTCTAACAAGAGCTCCAGCAACAACCATGCCATGTTTCTCAACAACCACACCATCAAGCAAGGTAGCACCCATACCAACGAATGACTCGTCTTCAACAGTGCAACCATGTAAAACAGAACTATGACCTGCTTAGTTAAGACTGGCAACCATGTAAAACAGCACTATGACCTGCTTAGTTAAGACTGAAAACTATAAAGCATAACTCTCAAGGACCTTTTGAACCGGCAAATGCAAAAACTACCAAACTTTTAATATGCATTAATTATAATGGGAAAGATTATAAACTTGTTATTTTACCTACGGTAACGTTGTCTCCGATAATAGTCGGTAATACCTTCCCCTTGAGATTTGTTTTTGCTACATGAACAAGAGAGTTGTCTTGGATATTTGTTCCGGATCCAACATTGATATGATTAACATCGCCTACACAAAAACAAACACTTCAATTTTCTTATAATTCAACCAAGTCTTCCCAATTTCCTGTGTCTAATCAAAATCAATCATCTATGTCAGAAAAAAACTTGTGCCAACTTTCTACAAATAAAGAAACTCCTAGAAATAGGAATTAGCTTACCTCTCAAACACATCCATACCAAATTGACGAAGAGCTTCCAATTTGTACACATCCATAGATGCACTAGGAGCCACAAATGCATCCTTAGAAACACTAGGAGCTTTGACAAATATATTCATCAATGTCCTATGCCTCGGTACTACAATTACATGAAAAAGCAACAGGCACAATCAATAACACTTTCAGAAATGTAGAACTTACAATATGTTCAAATCATCATGGCTAGTTCCAACAAACTTTTCTTGAAGATGTTCAGCTGGGAATTGATGTCAAGCTATCACTCGCCTGAACCAAATAAACAAGAAAAAATTATTCATTGAGAGAAATTAGATGGGGAGAGGATGTACAGCATCTGGGGTTTAAGAAATTAAGCACAAATTAAACCAAACTTGCCACTTTAGATCATATATCATGTAAACCCGGACTTTATTTGATAAGAATTCTCACACAACCGAGTAGAGCCTAGAGTCCAACAGCAACCAGATTACATTACATCTTAGGAAAACAAAAACTCAAAGATCAAACCAACAAATGTAAATCGAAGAAAATAATGAGAATTGAGTTAGATCTAAAAGAGAAGTATGATTTGCAAGGAGAATCAGGGTTTACCTTGACATAAGTTATGGCAAAGGACTAAATTCATTTGAAAACCATTTAAGATATAAACCCAAAAATTCATGTAGCTTCTCTATCATCAGACTCAATTCTCAATAAATCAATCGAGTAAAGATTTTTCAATAAGAAAAAAATTAACTATAAAGAGAAAAAAAGGAGAAAAAAACCCTAAGCTTTTCTTGGGATTATCTTTAATACGTTTCTAGTCCTAGATATCAGATCTGAAAGAAGCCGTGATTCACCTAAAGCCTTTACCTTAATCAAAAAATAAATTGTGTGAGAATAGAGAAAGGGGAAGTGATCTGTAAATGAGGAGCAGACTAGCAGTTATGCTATTGTGGCTTGAAATAAGGAAAAAGGCGATATGAGATAGATAAGGAGGAGGTGGGGTAGTCGTCGATCGTGTACAGAGGACTAGACACGAATTAGCGTAGACGCGAGACAAGCAAACTTTTAGCCACGTTTATAGGTAGCCCCGTGACCAGCAGAACCGTGACTGAAACCCATTATTGTACTAGTGTGTGGGTTCGCAGCCAGGCCTGTAACTGTAGCACTAGTGGACCCAATTTCCTGATGGCCCACATTATGGCTTGTTAACTGCTGAAATGTTCCAGAATAAGTTGAAGGAGCCCCCAAGTATATAATGTTGGGGTGAGCATGGACCGGTTTGGGCCGATTTTTGCCGCATCCGGCCCGCACCCAATATTTGGCGGATTTTGGATTCCACATCCGCACCCAATCCATCATCCGGCGGATTTGCATCCATCGGATGCGCGGATGCGCGGATTGGGTGCGGATGATCCACTGATTCTTACAAAGTTAAAATTTATTATAAGAAGATAACATTGTGCAAAACATGTAAACTGCCGAAACAACCTACATACATATATAATAAGGTATCCCAAATTCTTGTACAACATCAGAACTTCATATACAAAAAAAGTGACAATGAAACATAAACAACAGCTCCAAAAAACATGTTTTACAACTACCCAATCTAAATGTGCAAAAGTTTTAGAAGTCTAAAGCCTATTGTTAGTACTATGTGTCGTATATACCACAAAAAAAAAAGAAAAACAAGTCAATTCAAAGTGATTACTTCTTCTTCATCCTAGAGCACTTCCAACGCGTCTGCAATCCAGAGAATGATGACAAATAAATAAATTAATCGCTGACATAGTATATCTAATAATCCTTTAGTTTTTATTAAATTTCCTAAATAACCTTAACCCTAGTGGGTGCGGATGTCCATGGACTTTTGACCACTCCAACCGCAACCGACCCTATATTCAGTGGTTTCTAGAAACATCATCCGCGTCCGGCCCATCTTTTGGCGGATTGGACACCCAACCCGCAAAAAACCGTTGGGCCGGATTGGGCCGGCGGTTTTTGGGTCTTTTGCTCACCCCTAATATAATGACTCATTTCTCCAATTCTCCTGTTGACCTAGTCGTAGGGAACATGGCAATTATGTTTCCTTTTGTCTTTATCCATGTACATTGCTGGTAGAAGAGACAAAAAGGAAACCGATAACCCATTGAGAAGCACGTACATGCCACATCATGCCCAGAATTCGTCCCTATGTAGCACCTGGAGTATACCCAGACCGTCTTCCGTTGAGATGCGATTCCTAAAGATTGAGTCGACAAATAGGAGACCAAAAAGCAGATCAAAACGGAGTCGAAACCAAAAGAGACGGATGAAACCACAAGATTCCATCCTATTCAGCAGTTGTATCCAGGGCCGGTTCACTTTGTGCGTCGCACAGGGCCCAGGACCAAGAGGGCCCAAAATTTCACTCTGTGGTTGTTTAGAAATTTCAAAAATGTTCTCAAGGGGATTCGAACTCTAGCCTTCCGTCGCCTGAAAAAACCCCTTAACAACTGAACCAGTTGTTCTGTTTCATGAAATTTATTCATAGTATACAATAATTAACCATAAACTGTGACGTTAGTTAAGAAAAAACTTCTGCTCTTAATTTAGAGAACATGAACTGCTTTACCATTACTCCGTTACTACACATTTATTTTATGGGTTCTGTTAACCTGTATACTGGGATACAGGTTAAGAAGCAATGATTAACTAATTTTGGCATTGGGTTTTGAAAATTTTCAAGAAATTAAAAATATCTCGGTAGAATAAATTTATTCAATTAATACTTAACAAAATTCCTTAATTAGCCTTTATAATCAATATTTTAACTTTATTATTCTCTCTCCTTTCTTCCTTTTACTCGCTCGCTCCTTTTATTAGCAATCCATATCGATCATCGTTTCTTTCTCCCTTCTCCTTGTCAAATTCTATTTTTCTTCTTAATTATAGGGTTTATGAAGGAATCTGCTGATAATATTTCATACCACTTTCTTCATGTTGAAAATTTTCAATCTAAAAGGAACCTGTTAATAATCAAGATCCGCCTCAAAGGAGGAAAATTGAATCAATGGATCTGCTATCGTACCTATCAATCTAAAAGAAACCTGTTAACAATTCGTATATCCTGCAACAAAATGATAAACCTACAGCTAAATCTTTAGGTCTTGAGCTTCAATTGGTAGAACATGCAAATCGTACCTATCTTTGAATCTGTAACTCGAAATTACCAGAATTGATACTAAAAGTTAAATTTCTCACTGACGTCTCTCTGAAATCCTATGCAATCAATTAATGGAGGAAACCAAAACATCATCATAGATCTGTTTTCTAAAATCAATTGATAAATTTTTGGTTTTTTAGACTACCTGAAGCAAACGGCACTCAAATAAGGCAACTGCAAATCTAAATTTTGTTGTGATTGATAATAATAATCAAACCATATTCGTGTTAACAATGGACCAGTTTTAAGAGGATTTTTTTTTCCGAAAGAACAAACACAGAGAAGAGAGAAAGAAAATGGTATTAATGGGGAGTATGATAAAAGGGAAGAAGATATATTGGAAAGAAGGGTATTAGTGGAACTTTCATGGCTCAGAATTCCCTGGTAGAGAAAATTAAGTAAATAATATTTTAGTAACAGTTTTACTTTTCCAATATAAATTAAAAGTCAAAACTACCCCTCTTAACATGTATCCCAGTATACATGTTAACATTATTATCAATAATCGTATATCATAATTTATACGAAGTAATTTAGAGATACAACTTGTATCCCGATCTTTAAAATACACAGAGAAGTAATTTGCAACCAGATACATAAAACTGGAAAATTAAGGTTACTTGAATGAAACAAAGAAAGAAGGATCATGTTCAAAGATACGAATTGGAAAATCCATGAAGCCTTGTTCACCAGAGGTGTGCATGTTAGGTATAACCAGATCAACGCCGGCAAGAGGAAAAGATAAGAGATTGTGGAACTGATATACCAATCTACTACTAGCAATGTAGAAAGTAGCTAGTACAGGAAGAAGAGTGGGGAAATCAGAAAGTTCCGTAAAGCCTCTGAACAGAAATGACATACAGATGGGAACAATTTGAATGACTCCTCGAAGAACATAAGGACCTAGATTGAAGATATGATTGAAAATTTGAGTAGAACCAAGTACCAAGAAACCTGAATTCCCTTGAATATTCATAGAAAAACTAAACTGGAAATTATTGTTAACAGGACCCCGACTCGAATTAAGGACCTTAGTTGAAGAAAATCTCAATCCTTGAAGGTTACAACAACAAGTTAAAACCATGTTAACAGGATTAGATTAGAGTGAAACCAAAGACACAGACATAAACAGAACAAGTGATTCAGGCAATAAAACAAACACAAAAAAGGCAGCAGCTTCTGTTAGGAATCACAGAAAGAAAAGACGAAACTAAGTGCAAAAGGTACGAAATTAGAGAGACAGTGAAAAAACTAATCAATCTAACTAAAAGGATCAAAAAGGGGCTAAGGAGAGAATGCAAACCCAAGTTAACAGTCTACATGATTGAAGAAATCAGGCAGCTTTCCAAAAAAGAGGTGAATCGTTCTAAGGGCACATTAACTCGGTGTAGATTAGTTTGATCGAAAAGGACATAAAAGTGTTGTTATGCTTGATTAAGAAGCGGGTGATAAGGATGAGAAGACATGCAAGAAGAATCAAGGTAGTTACAACATAAATTGAATGGTGAAATCGGTGCAGGCTGTAAGGAACTCACATCAAACCGAGTTGCAGAGCAAAAACTCGGTGAGAGAGGAAAAAAACTTGTTTAGCTTTGGATAGAATAGACTTTTACTTTCTTCCGATTATTTCATTCTACTTTGTTTTTTCATTGAGTACCCATCAAGAAAGCTAGGCTTGGATACATTTATAAGCAGTCACAATTCTGATTTAGATTGATATCTGGCGGTGTCTAAACAAATAGGATTCAGAGACCAAGAGACACACCCAATTAGAATTTGCTTTACATCATTAGAAATACCTATCATCTTGATCTGGAACCTTGGGGATACCAATATTTAGTACTAGTTTTGTTTCTAAATGGGCCAATAACAAAACAGTCATACTTTATCAAACACGTTTACAAAACAGTCATACTTTTCAAACTCGTTTACAAAACGATCATAATCCATCCGACTTAACAATTTTGCAAAAAACGGTGAGTATTTCTTCCTAACTTACCCTCCCAGTTACTCAACCCATAGAAGTTAACTCAACCCTCAAATTGAACCCTGAATTGAACCCTGCCTGAACCCTCCCTGAACCCTGAACTGAACCCTGATATGAACCCTGAAATCCCCCTGAACTGAACCCTGAAATCCCCCTGAACTGAACCCTGAAATCCCCCGAACTGAACCCTGAACTGAACCTGGAACCCCCATAACCCGAAACCCCAGAACCCAGACAACCCAAAACCCCCTTCCACCTGAATCTAAACCCAGTCAGCCTGAATCTAACCCAGTTAGCCTGAATCTGAACGGCGTCGGCCTTTTATTCAACACCCAGTAGCCATCAAACGAAAAAAAACAAAAAAAAAAACAAATTCATAGATAATTATACCCTAATTTCAATCTACAAACAGTAATTATAACAATTAAGCATGAACAATTCAGAACACTTAGGGTTTCAGCCATTATAACGCTATATTCATTCACAATTACCCCAAATTCAATTTACAAACAGTAATCTTCGAATTACAAGATTCATACACATATAATTTTACTAATCATACAATTAATTAACGAAAATTAGGGTTTCAGTGAAAACCCCAAATTTTTAAAACTATGGTTTAGAAATTATTTCCGAAATTGAAATTAGGTTTAGAAAATAGAAATTTATACCTCGTGATGTCTGTATACATGGTTATTATTGGTGTTACAAGCTTCTATCTCTGTTAATGGCGTTTGTTATCATTCTCCCGTATACTTTCTCGTGTTACAGCAACCTTCGACCCCTTTCTTCTCTATTAAAGCTAAAACAACAAACCCTAAGTGTTAGGGCATTGTCCGGTCAAACCCACTAGCGTTGGTATGTCAAGCTAGTTGTCAGTTTTAGGTGTCAAAATTCAATTCTTGATTTAGCCTACTAGAGTTTAGATTTCGGAAATGGGATATAGACAGAGTAGTAGAGACCTTGAAGACGAAGACTGTGAAGACAAAGAAGACATCAATTATTCTTCATCGACAAAAGGGTAGTAGGAGTTATGACTTTATGGATATTCTTCTATTTCTACTTTCTCTATTCTTTCGAAATATAGTCGACTACTTTAGTAGTAATGTAGCGATTGAGATCGTGTTCTTGTGTAACATGGCTTTATGTCAAGACCAGCGTTTGATCCCACGAATGCTGTGAATCAGGAATGCATGAGATAGATTCGACACCATATGTCCATTACAATGGTTTGCTTGCAAACTGTTATGTTGGATATGGATGAATCTAAGGAGTACTCTTGAGCAAAGAGTCTGTGGATCACAGCTGAGGACGTTCTCACGTCTAAGTTCTGGCTCAGCCCAGTTCTTCCAGCGGATTCTGAATTTGACCTAATTTGACTGCGGACGGTTCCCGAACCGGTTTGCGTACCAGAAGCTGAAAATCTCCTGTGTCCTATTCGTTCACGTACCGGTACGTGAACCTGACACGGAGAAGTTCCCTGGAAAGTCAAATTACGTGTTATTCTTTTAGAATTTCACTCTGAGTCAAATTCCAACTCCTTTATCTCTTAGATGGACTTGTGTAAAACATAAATACCTTTTGTGTTCCATCTAACGATCCTCAATGAGTCAATAAGATAAGATTATCTCTGGTCTGTTGGATTCCTATCTTGAAGTGTTTTTGAGCCAACAAAACACTTGGCAGATAAATCTAAAAAGGAATTTCAATTGAGATTAATCTGTATTACTTGGTTGGCAAGTTTAGGGTTTCCTTAACTTGTGGGACAAGTAATTGATTGCTTAATTCCAAAGCAACCTATCTTATTGAGTGCTATAAATAGAGGTGTCTACGGACAAACACTATTGGATTTGGCCTGTTAAATGACCGTCGGGGCATGTAGCAAAACACGCTATTACGACGCACACGATCAGTAGCATAAAGGGTCGCTTCTGAGGCGTGTTATTTTTCTACGACGCACGGTATGGGAAGCAGATGAACGACGCGCATTAACCGTGGTACCTAAATGACTATTAGGATCGGTAGTATCCTTGATTTTGACTATTAAAAAAAATGGAATCAGCTTTGGCTGAATTCCTTCAGTCAGAAGCTGAATCCATCTGTCTCACCCAAATGGAAATGAAACTCAAGCTCAAATTCATAAATTCAAATGACATTGGAATTACACTGAAATGAATCTCAAATCCATAGAATTTCAGTGACATCAAATTGAAATGAAACTAAAAATTCTAATCTCAAATGACATTCAAATACCAATTTATTGTATTAGTAAGGTTCAAAGTTGTACAAAAAAGGATTTAAATCCTAAGTTCACAAAAATACAGGGCTCAACTAAAACGTATAACCTTAAAAGACTTGCAAAGTCTACAATATTCAGTTGCAACCTTAAGCTGCTCTAACCTTAAGCAGTATCCAACCAACGAAACAAGATGCTTGTGATGTTCACACTCTCCATGTCCACTTCCAAGCTTTAAATGCTTAAATGCTACTTCTCAGTGCCAAAATAAGACGAGCTTTGCTTCCAATATTTTCAGCATCGTCATCTGATAGCGCTCAACTAAGCCAGTACCACAGAAGACCATTTTATCTCCAACATGTATAGGCAGCCTTACGCTGTTCACCTGAATGAAGCGCACAAGACTAGTCAAATACGAACCATAACACATTTTAAATGATTTCAATCATGACAATGGCAGTGTATCAAAAGGTTGATAACATGTCACAACGTTTAAATACCATGTCAGCACAAAGGGCCTAATACGCGATAACAAACAATAAGATTATAATACTAACACTTGAAGTGTATATAATGTCTAATATCACACAGAGTTAGTTCCACTAGAACTTCAAATCAAAGGAAACGGTAATTTCAGTAAAACAAGACCATTACTGCCCTACTAACGATGGTAACATTGAGAAGTATCCTCATGTTATACCCATTTCCAGGCAGAGTTACCACTTGCATAAAACACATAGTTTCAGCTAAGCAAGACCATTATTGCTCTCCAACAAAAATTGCAAATTTTAACTAATCTGGCATCTCTTAGAAATATTTAACAAACAGCTATAGACAAAACATGTGGAAACAAAGTTTATATACCTCATCGTCAACACAATCAATCTCAATAACTCCATCCATTCAATTGTAGCACCATACCAAGTAGAGGACCTGATTTGTGAAATTTGATATCAGATCACAGCAATACAAGCAACGTATGAGGGGGAGTGATTGCAGGCATAATAATATGCCACCTGTCGGTGAATAAAAAATTAGAGATTAGAAGTAAATAAGGTAAGCATATGGTCATTAAAATTGAAATGATATACTCTATATTGACTGATGATTTGCTTATAGCTGAAAGAAACTAGAGACCAGGTGAGACCAATGAGTCTCAACCAGCTTAGTCATAACACTAGCAGGTGGCATAGAAGCAGCTTTTGAGTCAATATAAGCACCAGATTTAGGGTGAAGCTCAGTAGTTGATGTAGAACCAAGCTTCGCCAAATCTGGTGCCATCCCATTTATAACTTTCTGTTTCCAAAACTGAACTAATCTTCTCGACA
>JAJJMA010219387.1:0-12116 GCA_023529015.1 Papaver nudicaule | reverse complement strand
CAATTTAGAAAAAGGACTTCAGTAGCTTTCACCTAGAAAAAGAAAATCTGAATTTCACGCATTTTTGCTCGTTATTTTATGTGTCACAAAGTGACGCCACGTCCAGGAATGTCGCAGTCTGTACGTTGTTCAGTAGAAAAATCATTCCGGACAGTAGGTTGCTCCAAAAATTAAGTCCTTTTAGCACGTGATAGGAAACATCCATACGAACAACTCCCGTGAAGGAAGTTTCTTCATATCTCTTACTGATTTGTACAGATTTTGAGTTTTTCACCGTTCTTCGTAAGAATTCAGACGTCAGAAAATTACTTCTTCAAGATAACGTCGTGAATCCTTTGATATATCTTATTTTAATGACTTTTCTTCTTTATTTGATGTAGGATGGACCTGCTACAGGAGTCGAGAAGTTTTCATTTGTTCCTTTAGAGCGGAACCCAGTGCTTGAAGAATCGACTCCGAATACACCGCCCAAATCCACTGATATGATTACTGAGCAGAATAAAAGTGGAGACTCCACAGAGCCTAAATCCTCTGTGACACAGGTTACCTTTTGTTGACTCCTTTAATTCGAAAATAAAATGTTTAGTATTTTATTCTCATCTTGTTTGCTCTTGCAACCTTCTGATGATAAAGGAGAAACGAATGATAGCTACTTCTTCGGTAAAAAGATCAGTGAGTGTCAAAACCTTAATAAGGATTTTGACAACGTTGCTGACGAAAATTCTCCCAATGCCGAGGTAAATTTGATTATCTTCTTATGTTAAGCTTTTATTATATAGCTTGAAACATATTATTAAACTTTTGTTTGCTTTGAACCTTTTTTTAGCTCGTCGAAAAAGAAAAACCAACCTGTGAGAATACCGACCTCACCGGTGTAGATGCTCCCACTAAGTGGGCTCTTCTCGAGTTTCCTCATGCTGGTTCGGCATATAATCCTCCCCATGAAACAATTCTCCCTGGTCATATACTAGTGGAAGGATTTAATGTCCCCGAGGGACACATCCCACTGTATAAAAAGATATGGGATCTTTATGGTCACCTTATTACTACTGGAAGGCGTGCCCATTTTCATACACTTACAGGTGTTGCGGCTGATCTCATGGGTTTGATCTCGAAGATGTATGCCACCCCTCTAACGGATATGACCGATGAGGTGTTAGATGAAGCAGAAGAGCTGATTGCTTCGTTCGAAAATTTCAAACCCAACTTGTTGTGGCTTCAAGCGAGAATCCAATTCATCCGAACAAGGCGTGCTGCTGTTGGCAAATTCACCCAGGATTTGGTGAAGCAAGAAGAGAGGAATCATGCTGCCATGACTGAGGAACTTCGTAAGTTAACTGAAAAGGCGGAGAAGAAAGCTGTTGATATAGCTCTAATGAAGAAAGCAGTTGATGAAGGAGCGAAATCTTCATTAGATGATTGTTTCTGAAGGACTTCAGGAGCAAAAGAATTTTATTTTGCTTTTATTTGGTTTTATGAACAAAGGTTTGTAGGAATTGATTATTTTGAACTCATAGGTTTTGAATTTGAATTCTTTTGAATTGACTTGTTAAAAGGCAAGAGATTGCTTGCACTTTTATTTTGGAGGAACTGAAATTACAGGAAATAAATAAACTCTAGTGAATCTTCATATCTTCTTGAGTCATTTGCCGTTGACCACCATGTTTGAGAGCCTCTCATGTATTGCACTTATCATGTATCGTGCATCAGGCATGACTCGAGATATAATATAAGGTCCCTCCCAGTTTGCTGTGGACCCCGGAATAGAAGTTACTTTTCGGTTAGTTCGTCGTATAACCTTATCTCCTTCTTGAAAAACAGCCTTAGGAACCCATGACATCTCAGGTGTCTTTCGCCTATAAGACCGTTGCTTTGTCCGAACCCACTTATTGGAAGTAGCCTTGATTTCCTCCTGAGGTGTCTCAGAGGGTTTGATAGACTTGATGCAATCAAGTCCCCATGTACGTCAAAGAATTATCCGATCCTTGTGCAGGGACACGTTGGATAGGATTTCCATGAACCAAATAATTCTGAATAAAATATTTCAAATCACTTTCACATACCTCTTTGAATATCACCAGAGTTTCAGACCCCACGCGGTACTCTAGTTTTCCCACGCTGCAGCTTTCTTGGTCAAACATGAACTCTTGACCTTTGATGATTACTGGTGAGATTGCGGGCACGAACCTCTTCCCATGGAGCCAAGGACGCCCCAGAATCATATCGTGATCCTTATCCTCTTTGATTACATGAAACTTTGCTTTGGTGCGAGCAGAGTCCACCTTCAGATCCAAAGTAACATGACCATATATGTCTTGGAGATTTCCTTTTGAATCTTTTGTCACTGTGGGATAGTAGATGACATCCTGTCGAGAAATCCCAATTGCTTGGAGTGTTTTGATTGGAATTAGATTAACCATAACACCAGCATCAATTTGAACTTTCTTAAAATTCGTACCTTCGAGACGAGCAGAGATAATTGGTATTGGAACATGTTCCCCTCCTGCCATCATCTCTGGTGTAATTTCGCCAGGCTTTGGCTGAACCTTTTCAGGTATAGGTAGTTCTTTGCCGCTAACAATCCAGCTGGGGGCAGCGAAAATGTTGCTTCGCTGACTTCTAGAAAAATGCAAGAGCTCGCATAAATTCTCCAGTAAATAATTAGCAGTTTGTTTGACGGATTCTCCGGAGATAGTGAAATTTCGAATGTTGGGTTGATGCTGACGTTGAGATTGGTGTTGACGTTGAGGTTGGTGCTGAGGGAGTGGATTCTTATGTACACCCTCAGTCCCCAAGTTCAACTCTCCTGACTCGATCTTTTCGTTGAAGATTTTCTTGAGTCGATGGCACTCGCTGGTGGGATGATTGACGAATCTATGAAAATGACAATACTTGGGATCAATCATTTCTTGTGCTGTAGGCTCTCTCCGTACATGAGGTAATTTGACACCACCATCTTGAATCCATTCTTCCAGGAGCTCTATTACTTCATCTATGGTGCAAGGAAAATCAGGGACTTTAGGAAATTCCCTTGGTTGCCGTGGTGCTTTTGGTGCAGGGTTATCAGCTAGGACCCGTGCAGGAGCCTGGGATTGAGTTGGGTTCGCACGTTTCAGTTGTGGGGCCTCAGGGGTAGGCGCCTTCCTCTTAACACCTTCAGTGACAGCATGAACTGAGGGAAGAGAACTATATTGTTTGTTGACGAGTCTCTTGCTGGCACGCGTCTCACCATGACTTTCTTCAGCTTTTACAGGCCTGGGCCTTTCTAGTAACGCGGGTGCAGTAGTGGCGGATCGTTTGGCATACTTATGGAGCTGGGTGAAATTATTGATATCCAGATTCTCCAATAAGGCCTGATATACTGGTATCATTCCATTGATGCAAAGTTCCACCAGCTGCAACTCTGTCACGTTTGGATCATTGCAATCCACTGAGCGAGTTCTGAACCTCGTCACATAATCGTCTGGATGTTCATTGTTTCGCTGATAAAGTCTTCCCAAATCGGAGAGAGTGAGTTGCTCAGACACGAAGAAGTATTTCTTGAGGAAAGCATTAACCATCTGGCTCCAGCTGAGGATGCTGTTAGGAGCTAGATTATTATACCAAGTGTATGCCTTTCCCGTCAGAGATTTCGAGAATTCCTTGAGACATACGACTTGATTTCTTTCATGGATTCCCAATGATTCTAGGAAGCGAGATATATGTTCTCGGGCATTCCCAATACCATTATACATCGAGAATGAAGGCGTGACATACCCTTCAGGGAGAGATTCACGTTGAACTTCAATTGGATATGGAGGTTGATGACGATGAAACAAATCTGAATTCTCCATGCTCTGAGCTTGCAAGAGATTCTGTAAATCTTCACGAGTAACAAAGTTGTGTTGAGAGCCCGTGCTTGGCTCACGTGTGGTGTGGACACGAGTGTCTTGATCATCAGGAATAACATGAATCTGAGAAGGACCCGCCCTGTTGGAATGAGTAAGAGGATCTACACGTGCAAACCCTGGGTTTGTTGGTGGCGTCAACTTCTCTGAGATAGTTCTCAAACACGTCAGCAACTCCATCTGGGTTTTCACCATATTGTTTTGACTCAAGGCTAGATCTTGTTGGGTCTTCATGAGATCCGCAATGCTAGGTGAGTCTTTAGTACTCCTTGTTTCTCCTGTGCGGGGCCCGAAGAGAAAAGCTTCTGTGCGGCTTGAGATAGGAGTGTAAGGAGTAGGAGAGATAGTGGTATTGGTGGTCCCCACCATATGAGATAGGGGGGGACGTGATATTGGATAGGATAGGCGTGGTGGATCCCACCAGAGGAGATGACACGCCCAAGGGAGAGTTGGATAAGGTTGATCCTATCTGGGTTGAGGCAGACATAAGATTAGGGTTTCTGTTAGAGATAGGGTTCACGTTTTGGGTTGGCCCCACTTGAGTTGAGGAGGATGCGAAATTAGGGTTTTGGGACGTGATAGGGTTCACGTTTTGCATGGTGGGGCCAGCAGAGGCCATGGCGCCACTAACCCTAGGATTTGTAGCCCCACTCATAATGGATGAGGTTGTGGGACCACTGGTGATATTTGGAGAATTGGTATTCTCTGAACTCTGCCTCCTGGTTTCAACCATATTTTCGTACAACCGAGATAATGACCTCCCACTGTGGTCGCCAAATGTTTTAGGTGTAAAACAATAAAGAGAATCTGAGGGGTAAAGTATGAAGTGTAATGATGTGACAAAAGATTGTAATGGAATTCGAGAGTTCAAGATCAAACAAGACTCGCCTAAGCCAAGAAATGGCCATTCGAGTATTGCTTCAGTTACAAGAAGAGGATATAGGGTTGGTTTAGGGAGGGAAGCAGAGAAAGATGAGATCAGAGAATTGCTATGATTTTCTGTGATGTTGATGATTAAATTGCTAAATAAGGATGTATATTCAGTTTTCACTAGATATTGAATGTTGAATGAGAAGAGTTAATCAATTATCGATAAGATAGACTTGATTATACTTGCACTGAATTGAACTGTTGAACTTGTCTGTTCTGTTGTTGTTTCCAAACTGGTCGAGTGACCTATTTATAGCAATATATTTCCAAGTGATCTCGTAAGAAGTGGAAGAAGTGGAAGAGTGGGAGTGTGGAGTAAGTGGGGAAAGTCTTGCGCCTAATATTAGGGAATAACAAACCGCCCACTTTCTCATCCCCTTTTTTCAGCAACGTTCACACGACTTAGTTTTCTTTCTCGTTAAGTGATTGAACCGTTGCAATCACACGTTCCGTAGACCGCCAAACCAAAACCCTAAAGAATATCCCCCCATGTAACTTACTTGATTCTCGTAAGATTTGTTAAATATTTTTTAAGTCAAAGATGACTAGGTGCAAGTCGTACCAATTACTGGTAAACTCAGGACTTTGCGATAAGATAGAGATTTAAGCGATAAGCTTGAATATCTCTTTGAGATTTGGTCTAAGAATTGAGCCGGGCAATCGCCATTTAAACCAATGAGATAAATCTAAGGGTTGAGATAGCAACCTCCATTTAGATAGGATAAGATAAGTCTAAGGATTGAGCTATGCAATCGCCATTTAGACCGAGAGGATTTCAGCAACTCTCTGTGGCAATAGTCAAATAAATACGACTTTCGATTTGCCATAAATATGAGAAATTGGCTTGTGGCATGTAATGCACCAATTCTCTGAGTAATTAAAAGACATATGAATGTCCAAAATAATACAAGTCATAGCCATGAGCCATGATTAAGAATTATAGCACTGATTTATAGAAGCAAGTCCATAATCAGGAAAAACAGACGAATGATGCTATCACAGCGTAGCCATCATCAAGAATGCATAAGCATTGCCAATATAAGACCTAAAGATAGGCCACAATAATTATAATAAGCCATGTTACATGGCATAATAATCTTATCGGGAAGTTAGGCATAGGGCGCAAAAGATAAGCCATAACATTTATGTTATTTTCGGATTTCTGAACAGCTTGCATGTTATCCATTCATAAAATCGCCCAGGCCAGCCTATATTAGATAAAATTTCGAATTTTTAGTATGTTGTAGATAACTCACAGAGGAAAAACTTTCGTGAGGAAGCGCCTCCTAATTGTTCACGGATTGGGCTGTAGAAATCGTCCATTGAAGAAATACGTGAGCTGTCAGATTTCCGAGCTCGATTAGGAAACTAGAGTATCATGGACTCAATAAAATCCATAGTCCTCTAGGATTTGGATCAGTGGGACCCATAAATAGGGGGGGAGGCTAAAGAAAGATATACTCTAGCTCCAAGGGGGAAATGATAGCCGTGAGAGAGAAGAAGGCCATGGACCTTCATGAGTACAAGCAAGGGAAAACCGTAAGGCCTCCAATGTTTGGCCAAGGCACGACTTTGGGCCTCCAAGATTTGGCCAAGGCATAGCCGTGGAGCTCCAAAATTAGGCCAAAGCAATAGCGTGGGTACCCATAATCAGGCCAAGGAGGTGGCGTGGGCACCCAAGTGCCAAGGCAAGCTAATGACATGGATATCCAAAACTAGGGCAAGTTAATGGCATGGATATCCAAAGCTAAGGCAAGGATTGGCCGTGGGCCTCCAAGAGAAAGGGGGCGTGAGCATGAGGATAAGGGTTAGGCTTAGGTATTGCCGTGGATAAAGATTAGGCTTAGGTATGGCGTGAAGATAAGGATTAGGCCAAGGCGTGGCCGTAAGTGTGAGCGCAAGGAATGGCCGTGGGCCTCCAGGGGTTAGGCGAGGCAAAAGATGTGGATACCCAAAGTTAAGCCAAGCTAATGGCGTG
Organism: Papaver nudicaule; assembly: GCA_023529015.1. Taxonomy (NCBI): domain Eukaryota; kingdom Viridiplantae; phylum Streptophyta; class Magnoliopsida; order Ranunculales; family Papaveraceae; genus Papaver; species Papaver nudicaule. The sequence continues at coordinate 5,321 of JAJJMA010219387.1, read as the reverse complement.
GGCATCCAAAGCTAGGCCAAGCCAATGATGTGGGCATCCAAAATCAGGGCAAGCTAATGTCGTGGATACCCAAAGCTAGGCCAAGCTAATGGCGTGGGCATCCAAAACTAGGCCAAGGCATGGCCGTGGATACCCAAAGCTTAGCCAAAGCAATGGCGTGGGCATCCAAGCTTGGCCAAGGAGATGGCCGTGGATACCCACCATCAGGCCAAGGATTGGCCGTGCATATCCAAATGCTAGTGGCGTGAATTGGCTAGGGTTTGGCTCGAGCATGGGCTAGGCTAACGCGCATGCGTAGGTATTTTTACGTATAGGCTAGGGATATGGACCATGTTACTAGGCTAGGGCCGTGAGATATCAAAATAAAGCTAATGGTAATTAAATATCGTATCCCTATCATAAAATAAATTCATACCTTATCTCGAGCTATTCCAGGATGCCAGAAATTGATGCGAAATTACTCCTGTGACCTCCTCGCCAAAAACCACCATCAACAACCATGGAAGAGTTATTTTTAGGGAATGGCATCTTCTTGGAGCATATTTTCTTACCCTTAGCTTCATTTCACTTTTCATGAAAACCTTTCTCTGAATTGTATACCCAACTTGTCACTGCACCTGAGCAATACCAATAATCTCTTCAATTATTTTCCCTGGATCATCCTTATTATGCCCACCACAAGAAGTCTTATTGAGGATCTTTACAGCTAGAGCAAGATCTCAATCATTCATTCACCACTATTGCCATTGTTGTTAGTATTTAGCAAATTCTTATGATCTGTACTCCCAACGTACTGATTTTCGGCAATGAATTTGTTAGCTTTGGCAAAGACCTATTTATTACAAGTGAACTCCAACTGATCTCGTAAGAAGTGGAAATAATTGGGAGAGTGGAGTGAGTGGAGTAAGTGGAGGTGTGAGAGTCATGTCCCTTGAAAATAGGAAAGACCAAGTAATTCACGCCCACTTCTCTTTTCCCTAGCAACGTTCACACGAATTAGTTTCTTTCCCATTGAGTGATTGTACCGTTACAATTACACGTGAGTGGACTGCAAAACCAGAATCCTAAGTGACATCAAAAAATGGAACAATCGTGAATCCCGAGTAACGGGCCGGGCCGCTAAAGTGGCTAAAGTTGTGATGAATCCCGTATCCCATGTAACTTACATGATTCTCGTAGAAATTGTTAAGGAATATTTGATATGGTATTAAGTCAAAGCTGATGAAGTGTTAACAAATTCTTGACTTAGCCAATGTAAGAGTTGTGAGGCGCACATGGCCTTAGCCTCAAGACATAATAATTTTCTCATAATCAGAATTTCGTAAACAAAACAAAAGGTACAAACATGAAAGGTGGGATGTTTTATTAGATAGAGAATTACGCATTAACCTGAACATAACATTCATGGAAGAAAAACCTAAGTGTCCCAGGGATGGTTATGTTGAGAGGAGGCTTCTGTGACATATTTTTCACTAGTTCTCCACGTATAACATGCTCAACTTGAGGATACGATTTATCATAAAATCCCACAGACAAGATGAAGAAGAATTCACAAATGAAAGAGAATAATTATTGAAGAAAATGAACGCTATGATCATAAGCAACATACTCATTTTTCTTTCTATGTTGTATGATCTCAAGTGGTTGCATTTCATTGACAAGGTCTCAAATTTATAGCAGAAGGGTCCATTAGAAAGAAAACAAGAACGTTTCCAGATATGATACAAATTAGGTGGGGAGGAGAAGAGAAAGCCAGAGAATATGCACATAAATGGATAGAGAATCAAATGACGGGCATGATTTGAAACCACTTAAGCAATATCGTACATTGTTCGGTTTAGTTTTCTATTAACTGTGCCTTATACATGCTAACAGAGAGTGCAAGTCCAAGTCGCAACAGTTGGCTTGTATTTGTGGTAAGATATTTGGTGTAGCTTTTGAATTTGTTGACGCATTTCACAAATATAGGGTCATATAGTGGGTGCAGGTATGCAAATTGATAGAGGCCAGTGGGTAGGTAATACGCGACACTAGTCATTGAAATTCTTACAAACCAGTTAGCTGCACATCATATAGTAATGTGAACATATACGTAACTCGAGATGATAATTCAATTTATGTAGGTTAGTCATAGAGTTACAAAAGCTAACTATATATATTACGTCGACTATAGTATATTCGTTCACTATATATAGATACAAATGTAGAGATAAAATAGGTTACAAAACATTCCTAATCTAACTGATAATCGATATACTAGGAAACAAAAAGATACGAAAAGACTAAAGTAAGATACATGACAACCAAATTGACTGGCTCGTTTATTCTTCTCTAAATAGTCGCTTCTGTTGTTGAACTAGTTGTTGATATGGTTTTCTGTGAAGTTTCTGCTGCTAACTGCACTTGACTGGAATGCCCGCACTTGACCTCAGAATGACTAACTGTTGATATGTACAAGTTATGCTTCCAATACCCCCCGTCAAGTTGGAGCGGGAGGAAGTTCTGGCCTAACGCCCAACTTGCTAACAAGGAGCTTAAACTGATCAAATCCAAGTGACTTCGTGAACATGTCGACAAGTTAAGCGAGGGATGTAATGTGAGTTGGTTTTATGAGACTAGCAACTAGCTTTTCACGAACGAAATAACAATCAATTTCAATGTGTTTCGTTCGTTCATGAAAAACTGGATTTTCAGAGATGTGAATTGGAGTTTGGTTGTCGCAATAGAACGATATACGTTTGAGAATGATAATCCGAAGGTCTGTGAAAATATAATTCAACCATTGCAATTTAGAAGTGAGCATGGCGAGACCTCGACATTAAGCCTCAGCGGAAGATAAGGAAACCGTTGGTTGTTTCTTGGATATCCATGAAAGCGGGCTTGCGCCGAGCATGGTGAAATAACCTATGGTGGATCTAAGAGTAGTGGTACAACCTGCCCAATCAGAGTCGGTGTAACCAGAAAGCGATAAGGAACTAGATGCAGACAGAAAAATGCCATGATTGATAGTGCCTTTAAGGTAACGAACGGTTCGGTGAACAGCGTCTAGGTGAGTGGAGCGAGGCTGCCACATAAATTGACTTAAGTAGTTTACCGAATAAGTGATATCAGGTCTCGTAACGGTAAGATAAATAAGTCGACCAATGAGACGTCGATAAATACTAGGATCATGTAATAGATCTCTTATAGCAGGAAGGAGCTTAAGATGTTGTTCCATAGGAGATGGACACACCTTAGCTCCGGAGAGGCCTGAGTCGGCTAAGATGTCTAGAATATATTTACGTTGACAAAGGAAGATCCTTGTAGGGGAACGAGAAACTTCTATACCAAGGAAATATTGGAAACGATCAAGGTTTGATAGAAAAAAAACGAGACTCAAGTTTAAGTCGCAAATATTTTATAGCGGAATCACTATTACCGGTAATAATAATGTCGTCAACGTAGACTAAAACATGAAGAGAAACATTCTCAGAATGAAAGGTAAAGAGAGAGTAATCAACACGATTTTGCTTAAAACCTTCATCTAAAAATGAAAAGACGAGGGTACCGAGTACACCACCAATCTTTTATTTTAGTCCACCTATAAGTCAAACCTTGAACGGTTCCTGTAATCAAGAACTCAAGAACAAGATCTCCTTCAGATCTAATTAATTCACACGAGGGAGTCAATACAAGAATCCGAAAGACTATGTCAATCAACCAAGTACGATACTTTAATTATAAATGATAACTCAAATATAATGCGGAAGTAAAGTAAAGTACACACAAGATTTTGTTAACGAGGAAACTACAAACTCGTAGAAAAATCCCGGGACCTCGTCCAGTTTGAATACTCTTAAGAATTAAGCCGCCAACACACCTACTCTCAGACTTCAGACTAGCTGGTGCAGACAATATGACCCTAATACGACTATTAGTCACAAAGATTTCCCCTCAGTATTCCTACGCCTCCAACCACAACAAGGTGGTCACTCACATGTACTCCCTTACCCAAACAGACGTCCTTTACTGTCTTACGCAAGAGTTGCCTCACAGCCCGTCGCGAGGACTATCGCTACCCGACCTCCAATCGGACGATTACAACCTTAGTGGATAACAACCAAATAGAGGCAGGTCAAATCGCTAGATGATATCTTTGGTAACTAACAAATATTTCACCGAAGTTCTTTTACACCAAGAGCGAGGATATTGAGTTTACTTAGGCAATAAACACCTCGAGATATCGATCAAGGTTTCAAAACCTAAACTCCCGAAAGAGAAACCTTGTCGTCCCAGTTGGAATCAAGCAGATAGCTGTAGAAAGTACGATATGATATGACCTTGAAGAACGGTGTACCTGCAAAGAACAAATCCAATAACAACTATCTTGATTCCACTCAATATCTATAGTTTAGGCACACAAACCGAAAGCGGCTTGCTGACAAATCCAGGTTAATAGATAAAGAGTATGTTCTAATCACAACGATCTTGAGTGGCCTTATAGCAGAAGAGAAGGACCATATAATAAACAAGATCACAAGGTTTGATAGACTTGATAGAACACAACACAAGTACAATACAAAAAAGACTAGTCAATATTAACTAGTTTCCCGTAAGAGGTACTTCTAGGCTTCTCGATCCTTAGTGAAGATTTTTACGCAATTCTAGACCAAGAGCAAAAGCTCAAAGGTAACTGAAAAGAAAAGCGACAAACACAAGCTTACAATTTCGAAGAAGAGATTGGTAGAGGGATAAAGCTTTTAGGAGAGATACCACTCCTATTTATATTGACTAAGGCTGAGGAAAACTTAATTTCGGAAATTCCACAAAGCACATTTACATAATAATTCCGAAATTCCCCATTTAGTCTCATAGCATTTAATGAGAACTAATACTCTAGCATTTTACATTTAAGAAAAATATAATTCATAAAGAAAATATATTTTTCGAAAGATGTTTAGCCAAGAGCAATCAAAGCAAATAATATTCATAAGGTATATTTGGAATTTTTTTTAATTCGAAATATAGCGCTTATCAAATATGCTCCCTGGGAAAGAGCTCATTTCGAAACGTGTCTTTTTGTTTCGAAAATCTCCTTAGATATTATTACTTCCAAATGTCGTCATCAGCTTTAACAATGTCGACATTACTTCCTTGGTATTGCTGGGATAACCAGACGAACCTAGGTTGAAGTGGGATCTGGTCCAACGTGGTTTAACGTTCCGCATAAACGTATCGTAACAGACGTGGACAAGCCTTGTGTGTTAAGCTTAAGTGAACACGTAGGTTCAACAGACATTCCGAATCATGCAAATAGATATACCATTGGAGTACGGTGCGAG